>CM021106.1:440205510-440512766 GCA_007115665.2 Sequoiadendron giganteum | reverse complement strand
GCTTCTAGCATTGGTATTTCTCCTCAAGATAGTTGAGTTCTATGAACTATTATTAAACTCTCTAAAATGCTTTCAGGACGGACCGAGAAGCATAAGAGATTGCATTCAAGAGAAGAAGTGCTTGATACATCATGTGAGGATGTCACGCAGGCTGAAGAATGGAGACACATCTTGCAGCCATGGGATTGACTTGGTGGCTGGAGACATCTCTTGAAGGGGAAGAACCCATATAGATTGTCATTGCGATCAGTTTCTTCAAAGAAGAGGAAATAACATTCAGAGGGAGTCTAACAAACCAACAGAGGCAACCTTGGACGAGGAGGTCAGGAGGTTGATGTAAGTACTTGGAGCTTCAAAGGGAGTCACATCATCTTGAAGATTTGTTGTAATGTATATGTCTCTGTGACAGAGAAGTATGAGGTGAAAGCCCTTGTTAGTGTATATTTCTTTGTGAGGGAGAAGTATGAGGTGAAAGCCCTTGTAGTGTATATTTCTCTTTGACGGAGAAATATGAAGTGAAAGCCCTTGTAGTGTATATTTCTCTAAGACAAAGAAATATGAGGTGCGAGCCCTTGTTCATCTTTGAGACTAAGATGAGATTTCATGTTGAGAGGCTCCATGATGACATCACGTTGAGAGACTCCGTGATGAATCCTTTGTACTTGTGTTTTTCTGCACATGGGAGTAGCCATGGTGGACGTCATGTTGAGAGACTCCAAGATGACATCACGTTGAGTGACTTCGTGATGGGCACTTGTGCACATGTTCCTTTCCACACATGGGAGTAGCCATGGTGGACGTCATGTTGAGTGAATCCATGATGATATCACGTTGAGTGACTCTGTGATGAACTCTTTTTCACAAATGGGTGTAGCCATTTTGGATGTCATGTTGAGATACTCCATGACATGGATATCTGGAAGGATACCTCCCTAGCTAAGAGGGAGTGTTGATGTTATAGTTGTGGGAGATATCCTTCTCTCAAAATCAAAATACTAAATGATGAATAAATAATTCCAAGGCAAGTTGGACTTGCTATACACAAATATTATTTTATATTTATAAGGCCGACCCAGGATGAATAGTCGCCTTGGTTCTTGAATGAGGCCGAACCTTGTGAAGAGTCGCCTTGCTTGTGAAGAGGCACCTTACATTGTATATATAGAAGGTGATGATCATTTCATTTGATGATCAATCAAGTCATTCTTATTTTCCACATTCTTTCAAGAAGGAGCAACAAACCATCTTGTAGCAGTAGATCGACTTCAAGAAGAAATATATTTATCTTTGCATCAAAGGATAGATGCTATTAATTCATTGTATCAATCCGCCATTGAGAAGGGTCTAGTTGTAAAGCAGTATTCTGCACTTTTATATGATATATATGAGATATATTTGTTGCTGGGTTTTTCTCCCTCGAGTAGGACGGTTTTCCTAGGGTAAACTGTTGTGTTCATTGTTCATGTGTTGTGATTTCTGGTTATTGCAAATCTGATCCTAAAACTAACAAAAGGAAGCGATTTGACCATTATCAACGCACAAGGTCAATGATGTCTAACCATATTCAAAGCTGAGGCGGTTACACCTGAACAAACAAATAAACATGTCATTGCCAGAAACCACACTGGACATATGCAGATAAATTTTGCATTATATTTGAAAGCTCACAATTTTTAAGCCACCCTCACCCTCCAATTCAATGTGACGAAAAACAATAAATTACAGGTCATACGAGATGCAAGACGCTCAAAATAGATGAGCGGCCCTCAACAAGCTGACGAAATAAATTACCAAGGCGTTCAAGAAGTCTGAAGCTGCCGCATTAAAAGAAATCTTTAGCTGCCTCACAAAAATGAAGCTGTCGGCCCAAAAGAAATGGGGTCAATAATATTCAAAAATCTGATGAGTTGACCTTGACCATTCTGACTTTTCAACCTGACAAACAAATCTGATATGGCAAAAGACTTGCTGACTGAGCAAGCAAGCAAGCAGCTGAATTAGACAAGCAGGTAGCTGAAGTAGACAAGCAAGTAGGTGAAGCAAACAAGCAAGTACCTCAAGTAAGCAAGCAACCAGCTCAAGTAAGCAAGCAACCAACTCAAGTAAGGCATAGAGACAATCAACCTTTGACATCAATGACAAGATATTTCAACAACTACAAAGCCATATAAATGGAAAATAACTCTACATTTCCATGCTGTACAGCTTTAAACATTTTTATTTTTTGGTGTATAAAACCAAAGTGGTTTTGGAGTCAACATGCCATTTTCATAATTTCATTACTTTTTACTAACCATTAAAAATTCTTTCAATCACCCGATAATAAACTCACATTGTTGAGACAAAAATGACAAAACTGAAAAAATAAGGGTCTTGTGTAGTGGCTGAATTCTCTTGTCAGACTCACCGAGCCTAAATGAGTCTTGGTAGAAACTCATTGAGTAACTTGCAAATTTCTACAGAAGATACAGCCTATGATTCACATGTGAATTATTTGTCTGTTGCAGGAAAGTACGAGTTCTTCCTGGGTTTTTGAACTATGCTTTTTATCAATGAAGCTGCACTTGTAAATCATTACAAACAAATAATCGTCTTTTTAATCTTCATCGAGAGCATCAATTTTTTCTATTAATTTTTTAGAACCACAAACAATGCTGATGTTACTCCCACTAGCTGCACTATACTAGGCTTGTGTATCAGTCTTGTTCCCTTCATCCTTGATGGACACTAACGAAAGCTGTTAAATAGAAGCATCTAATTTGGGATGCTTAGGGGCTGAATCCTAATGCTTTGTGTTCTCCCCCTTGTACTTTAACTTGCTTGTGTGAGAAAGATGTGAGTTTGAATGCATATTTATCAATTCCTCTTGCTCTTTTCTTGCCAACCAGTTGTGCTTAATTGAGTAGATAAAGGAGTATGTACTCCAATTCCTCTTAACTGAAGAGAAACTCACCACCTAATGAGTTTTAGACAGTTAATAGTTGAGATTTGAGACAAAGTCAATAGTAGAATTATAGTTGCCAAAGAAAAGTAAGAATTTAAAAAAATAAAAGTACATTCTTGTGATGGAACTTTGATGGAAGAAGGTTGCAGGTAAATAGGTCCTTGGCCATCGAGGTAACATGTATTAGTGTCTCTATTGTACTTGTTTGATGGTTGCTAAGGCTTTGACATGTTGAAGCTATAAAATTCCCACCTTACCTATGACTATGTCCTCAGCATTTGGATCATATTGAATGAGGTCTTGTACTCTTCACTAACTTAAACGTATGGTGGCATCCACCTAGGAAAAGAAAGTATCTTTGTGCTATAATAGTTAGGGATTAAAATTAAAGCAAATGCTAGGAGACACAAAGGGTTTGTCATCTTGTTCCATTGTTCAACTATAATTATTTGCAAGTGTTTAAAATATGTTTCAAAGGTGTCTTGCTCCTAAGTTGCTATTACATTCCTTATTTTATTTCCCATAGAGCTAATGTTATAGTATATTTTTCCCAAAAATGGTTGTTCCGTATCAGTGAACCTAATCATTTATCATACTCATGATGGGCCTAGTTAAAATTAGCACAAATTCCACCTAAATCCATCAATCATTTTCTGTGATCAATACCTTGGCCTTTGTAATGTCCCTAATTGGGATTATACTAATTTTAACCTAGATTATCAATTTCCAAGAAAATAGCGAATTTAGAGAGTACCTTGACTCGAAAGTTAGAAGTCAATTACAACAATCACCTAACAAATAGGATATCTTGATTTAACATTAATAATTCTAACGCAAATTTGTTAATTGGATTGTTACTCCACCTTGAGGATGCTCAATCATGGGGGAGCATGGAAGAGGGGGGAGTTTGACGGGGTGTCTTAGCCTCCTTGACCTCATGTGGTGCATGCCATTCATATGAGGTGGCCTCCTTGTTCTCATGTGGCGCATGCCATTCATATGAGGTGACCTCATGTGGCGCATGCCATTCATATGAGGTGGCCTATTTAGTGAGGATTCCAATTCCCTCATGGTTCCTGCCACTTACATCTCCTCATGATTGGGCTCCTTATAAACTAATCAAATTCAGTTTTGCAAATAATCATATCAGCAATACATTAGGAACTGTGAAGGTGCTATCATAGGATATGTAATAATATGCATGAAACCTTGATCCTATTTAACAATGCATTATATCCCATAAGCATTCCATCATAAACACATTAGCTTACAATACAAACTGAATATCTTATTTGCTGGCAGATCTCTTACTTCTTCTTCCCCAAGTCGATCTGTTCTTCACACTCAGAAGATATCATTAGTATAGATCAAACAGATAATAATCTATCATCCATACCTATATTAAAGCATCATAATTATCTATAAGGTTTAATAATTGCTGTAAGCATCATTATTGCATAATCGTATATATATATATTAATCTATATATAATTATTCTTGACTGATTTCAATCTTCCCATAATCACTTTGTATAAATTTATATTTTTATATGTACCTGTAATTATATTCAACTTACTTTCCTTATTGACTCACCATTTATCTTCACTTATATCCTCCTGATTCCCTTCTATGATTCCCTATATTTACCATTTTATCCCCAGTCTGCTGCTTATGCAGACTTCTGGTTGATTATCTCTTTTAGATCGCATTCATGTCTCTGCTGCTCGCAGAATTATTTTAGATTTTCTTCTTTATTTATTTCTCCATGATCTGATGTTCCAGTTCGTATGCTATTCCTCTCTTCTTCCTCCATTCACAATCATCTTATATCTTTATTTTTCCATGAAATGACGCGTCTCTAATAGATACAACTTTTTACAAAGACATGGCTATTAGTTTAACAACCCTCCTTTACTCACATACCAATCGCTGTGTTAAACTAATTCCTATCCTTTTCATCATTGTTTCCTCTACACACGATCGCTCCCTTCATGTTAGTAGTATAATCACTGCTTTGTTTATGAATCGCTGCCTTTTTAAGATACTTCCTCCCTCTTCACTCATTTTATTGCTATCTCTTTCATTATTAATAAACAAACATCGTCCTTTGTTTTTATCTATCGCTGCCCTCATCTGATACTGTGCGCTGCCTCTAACTCATTAATAATTGCTGTCTTTGATATATACTCATCGCCAATTTTAGGATAGGGATTATTATTCATTAATAATCGTTACATATGTATGTTAATTGCTCCCTTTATAACTATCATAATTGTTGTCCTTAATCATTCCCTTATTACATTTTATATTTAAATATTATGTATTTTTATTTATATATTATAATGATTATAATATTTAGTATTCATATTTTAGTATTTATAATTTAATATTTAATAATATATTAAATGGCTAATGTTTTTAATATGTATTTTATTTACTCATTCGTATTTCAACGTTAGGGTTTTTAGTGTCATAATTTCGGGGACATGACAGCCTCTTGGGCCCTCTTTGCAATAGGCTACCTCTGTGCACTTATGTTGTTGATTACCATGTCTCTCAATGACTCACACCTTCACAATTTGTTGCAAGACATGATTGTGTGTGAGGCCTTCCGAATCTCAACAACTTAATATGATGTTAAAAAATTAAATTAAAGAGTTCAAGTAAAGAACTTAAAAACATCATCTACATTGATTTTAAAATTTAAAACTTAAAAAGTAAAGTTGATTTAAAAAATAAAATAAAAAAGTATAGATTAAAATTTTAAAATATAAGTAAATAAATAAAAGCATATTGAAATTTCATAAACTTACCTTCAACAACTTTAACTTAGAAAACTTGAGAATGGCTTGTGACATATGATGATTAGTCACAAACGTTTTCATCTCATTAGTCTTAGTGTAGAGTTGTTCTATCTACTTAATATATGTGCAAAGCTTCTGCATTATCAAATTGAGTGAGTGGATGACACTTGTTCACAATATGTGCCCGTATCTGTTCTCAACCAACAACTTTGAATCTTTGCAATTTTTAGCAATCTTCATTATGATTTGGACAATGTTTCAAAGTTTCATTACTTCAATGGCCTCTAAGAAGATGTTGGTGATGAAGTTTACATCTTTCACTTGTCCCTCACAGTCAAACTGCTTTAAAAATAATTGCCCGTTTAGAGCACACTACAATGACATTAATCAAGTGCCTTTTTGTAATCTTTGCATCTATAAAAAAATGGACACACTCGATATAGCCTTTGAATCCTTAATGGGCTGCACCCCCTTTTTGGCTTATGAATTCCAAATGGGCTGCAATGAAGTGTCTACAAACTTTCTTTCCTCGGCCAGTAAGATGGTGTGCACATTTATATAGCTAGGTCCTATATATTGTGTAAGGGCTTTATTTATTCATCTCACCATTTCTTTCCGTGATGGTGATCATATGAGGTTGTAAGGAAGCACATTGGCATAAATACAACGTTTGATGTGCTCATTGCTATTCCTCCTTGCATCATTTTGAAGTGCCTTTTTTAATGTGTCTGCATCCTTAGTTGTTATGCAGGAAAGAGAGGGGATAATGTCTTCTTTGCAAGTTAGTGTCGCAAGAAATAAATGTGTGGCAGCCACTATCAGAATACTTGATGATGGCTCTGTACATGGCTCTAGGGATCCTTTCTATGCCAAAGGGTGAAATTTTGATCTGTCTTTCTAAGGTGCACTATCTGCTACCTCTTGCTCTTTGATACAAGCAATAATTTCTCCATTTAAAAACCCTATTGGTTGGCCTGCCACAATTTTTAACTCCTTGGTCAGCAATTGCACACAAGTGAACTTTGACTCGATTGTAAGTGCTCTTATACTTGTTCTACCACTCGTTACAATGCCAAAGATAACCCTTTCCTTTAGCAAGTTGCTCAATCATTGCCACATGTTGCCAAAATAGTAAAAGTGGTCAAATTTCAGAGCTTTCGCTGATGCTTGACTCTCAAAGCTAGAATTACTAGGCATTCTAGATTATACTTGTAGGTTGTATCTACATGTTTCAAAATAAAGAAATATTAGGAAAAAATAAAAATACAATAGTATAAGCTTAGGCTATGATTACTTGTTAGAAAATGATGAAAATAAAATAAAAATGTAACCCTAGATGACCCAAAAAATCAGACCCCTTTTGACATTTTGACCATTGCGGTCATGTCATCCTAGCTCATGGAGTGTTGTCAACAAGACTAATGGAGGAATCCATCCTCAAACTGGTATAACAAAGATGTTTCCAGACAATGGTCTACTTCTTTGATGCTTGTCAATGTTTAGAGATAGTTTGGGACATCTTGGAATCTTTGTTGGTGGACACGACATCTTTTCAGGTTTGGTTTTTCTTATTGTTGGCCTCTTAAATATAGTTTCGTTGCAGGGGAAAAATTTATGTGAAGACAGAACCAAAAGTAGAATATGATTACGTATTTAGATTCTTCTTGAAAAGTTGTGCAATTTTAAATATAATGACACCTTTTTAAGTTTGTATGCAAAAGTTATATCTTTCGGAAGAACTAGTTAGCAAGGGTTGATTGATGAAGTGGTGAATGCATGTCCTCTCTAACAAATTCATTTGGTGAAGTGGTAAACTCATCATTAAAGTGGCAAATGACAAGTTCACCCCAGTAAATTTCTCATAAAGTGAACTTTTTCACTAGTAAAGCAGGGAATGTATCTCTGTGGGGGCAGTGAGTTAGCAATTGGAACACCAAACATTTTATCTTTAATTTCGGTGATTGATCTTTGGAATTTTCATCTTGGTGAAGCTGAGGAGAGTTGTTATGATCCTTCTCCACATTTGGAAGATGTCAAACTCTTGTTTTTGGTGTACAGAGCCATTGTCAAGAGTGTAAGAATGTTGGGAAGTCTGTTTTTGTAACAAGGTAGTGCAAAAGAGTGTGTTCGGTGCTCTTAAAGGGTGTTGGATCTTGTTAGAGGTGTTGGTAGTGTCTGTAAATCTTTGTTGTTCCTTCTTGCATAGTGGAATGGGAAATTGTTGCTCCTTAGACTGGTAATTTTCACCTGAAGTGTGTTTTCTCCATATTTTATTGTGTTGCTTCAGATTTGAACATGTTTGTTATGTTTATTTCTGCATTTGTTGATGTTAAGATCTCTGTAATGCTTTGTTGTATGTGCCTTTGAATGTTGGAATTCCTTGTATGTGAAGGAAATATTTAACAAGGTGTGTAGAGAGGTCTTAGCTTTGTAATCCATTTGTTGATGATTGCATGTGTGGCATTTCCACCCTAGTTTATGGATCGCTAGACAAGCATTTCTTGTTAAAGAAAGAAGAAGAATTTAAGAAACAATAATCAAGCATTTTTGAAAAAAGGAAAAATACGCTTGTGGAGCTTGGAAAGAAAATAACTTAGAACCTAGCTTGGATAGGTCTATGTTTGTCTAGGGTTTTTGCTGAACCCGACTTCATAGATTATATACATGAAGTCAAATATTGTAGTGTCCCCTTCTTAGGCTTAATCCCTTCTAAGACCATTAGCCTATTTCTTGAGTTCTTGTGGGCTAATTGGTAAGGCAAGGGGACTCCAAAGATCTTGGAGGACGCAATTTCGGAGCTACAAAGTTTCTATTGTTGGCAATGAGTTTTGTGGGCAACACTGATTTGAATGACCCTCTTTAAAGTGTTTTCTAACTTTTGAGGTGTTCTCCAAACTTCTTGGAGAGAATTTCTATTTATAGTAAGTCACCAAATTGGCTTCTATTATTCTCCCAATGCCTCAGTATCATATTGGCGTGGTCAAATTTGGATTTTGATGTGTTTCGGGATTTTCTGCAACTTGGGGTGAAATAATTAAATCATTCACTTAAGTTATAATGTTGTATAATTATTTTTAATAACTTAAGTGTAATATCTTTTCAAAAAGGTATATTAATTCCCCATTTGGACGCCTAGGAGGAAATTTAATTTAATTTTAAAAGGGAATTTGATGGAAAAGGTGAATTAATTAATTATTTTAAATTGGAGTTTTCCCTCCCAAACTCTATATAAGGAGGCATTGAGGCTCATTGTTGGATATGTTGAAGAATGATATCGTTAAGCTACTGGATTTGCTTTGGTTCTCCAAATCTTTGAGCCCAAAAACCCTAATGGATTTTCTAGTTTTAGAATTGAAAGAAATTCCCTAGCTAGATTGGTGTGATTCCATTCAGGGATCACCATTGGTGTTGATTGAAACTTCCAATTTTGGCCTTTTCGTATTTGAATGCTTTGATGGTGTTTTAGTTTGCATTGGAAAGGTGATGTTTTGAGTTTCTTGTGTGGGGTGATGGGAAAGTCTTGAAGCTGGCCGTAACACTACTTCTTGCAGGCCATACCTTCCTCATGAGCAGTACCATTGCAGAACACATCATTGGCTGGTAAAAATGCGTTGTGATTATTGTTTCTTTGAGTTGCTTTAACTCCTATAGCAGGGCATACAGTTTGAGGCAGCAACTTTTCTTGTGGAGGCCATACCACTTTCTTGGAAATGCTTGGTGAAGAGGGTGTGAAGCTTGAGGGTGGAGTGGTTGGTTTTTGGGGGTCTTTCACACACTAGGATGTGGCACCCAGCCCCATGGAGGAAGTTTGAATGATCTTAAGACTGAACTTTGTTGGATTTCATGCTCTAGAGGGGGCTGTACCATTCCATGACCTTTCTGGTTTAGTGGTTACAGTGTTATGACAGACTTGTAGGTGTTTGATAATCATTTTCAGATTAATATAATCCATCCGTGGGAAGTGATTAATTGATCAAAGTGGTTTGGAAATATTGACCGAAGTTTGCATTTGCCTTTGGGTGCATTTGGGAGTGGACCAATGAAGATTTCTGAGTTATATTCTCGCTGTCCTGACTGTAACAGCAGAGTTTCAGACCCCTTTCAGACCTGCACTAGCCATCAAATTGCCAAACTTTGAAGTAGATTTGTTATTCCAATGATGGGTGGTTAGTTTTGAGTTTGTGGCACATTTGGAGTTATTTCAATCAACTTTCTTTCACCATAATTAATTGTAACAACAGATATATTTTTGATTTGGAAAGACTTGCATGACTTGCTTTTGTTAATTGTTGTTACTTACCCCACTGAATACGTGGCTCATTGGTTCTCACTCACCGCTGGAAATCGGAAGAGTTGCTCTTGCTTATTGTATTCGCTCACTGCTGAAAAGTGGGCGAGTTGCTCTTTCTTGTTGCATTCACTCACCACTAAAAGTTGGAAGAGTTGGCTTTACTTTTCCAGTATTGTATGAGCTTTCCCATTGAAAAGTGGAAGTGCTAAGCTAACCCCACTGGATAAGTAGATTACTTTCAGATGCTTCATTTGAAGTATTATGGTAATCCCGTACACCATATGGTCTCACCTCACCCACACTGGGAACTTGGTGATAAAAAAGTAGAAAGAAAAAAGTTTAACTTTTTCATTCTGTTGAGCTAACAAGACCGGACCATATGCAACCCCAAAAAACAACAGATAGAGCAGTCTTATTGTATAGGCATCTGTAAGAAAGAGACTTCCTAAAAAGTAATAAATAATTCAATCCTCACATATCCTTGTATACAAGCAATATGACAATTTTCTCCTCCCCTACATGAACTAAAAAGATGCATCTCTGTTGAGGTTATTAACTTATTCTGTTTATACCAAGCATGTCTTATTTTCCTAGTTGTTTTTAGACTAAATTGCCAACTTATTACTGACATAATGTCCACTTACAAGAAAGTTGGTTTCTAGTATCTGCTATGGTCCTTAGGTGTCTTAGTAAGCTTTTGATCCTTTTCCTTTCATAGTGGTTGAAAGGTCATGTTTGTGGAGGCTGTGCTTCAATGCCATCCATTGAAGGTAATCTTTAGTAGCTCAGAAATGGCTCAGGTGTAGATAATTGAATGGTTTAGTTATTCATGAATCCATTTGGCACAGGTGTTTTTGGTTATTCAACTGTTTTGAAGTGCCATCATTTTGTTTTAGTCCAGTTTTCTAATCTTTGCTTTTGCTGAATGTACTTGTGTTGGACCTTGGTACAGAACTTGCTTTCTCTTTACCAAGATTTCTTTTTCTGTGTGACAGCAATGGGAGGGCTTGATTGATTTGCTGGGATCAGAGCATGAGGCTGCTGGAGGACTTGCATTTCTTCATAAGTATGCTACTTATTTTAGAATCCAAGGGTAGCTTGGAGGTGTCTTGGACTAGAAATCACAACTACTTTGTTATCACAGATATCCTTTTTCTCCTGTCCTGTTTAATTATTGTACATAATATGGTTGACTATTTCTTTTTTGGTTATTTAGAATTTTAATGTTTGCTTGTTTTATGGTTTTGAGAAATCTCTGATGATAATCAATAAAATAGATATAGGGACTTCAAGAAGGCTCTTCGGTTTGTGCAAGATGCACGTTCAAATGAAACAAACAATCAAAAACTTACTGGAGCTGCTCGCAAGGCTGTCAATTCTTTGATACAGGTGATCTACTCAACACGATAATTTTCATTTTGTTGCATATCTCTTACTTTGGGAAGGAAGCATTGCTTGATACACGAAAGTAAACAATAAGGTGAGAATCTATAATCACACAATCAATAGAGTTTGATTTTAGGTGTAAAATTCAAAGGAAATCGGGTTTCAATTCCAGATTCATTTGTTTGATGAGAATTTAAATAATTGATTGGCAGGAAAGAACTTAGTCTTGTGTCTTTTGCTTGTAAATGGCTACCGTTAAGACATTTAAATAAGTGTACTTGGGAGAGATGCCAGATACATCCTTTCACTTTTCAATACACAAACATGGAGGATACATCCAAAGTATAAGGTCATATGCATGAGCTGTGAATAGATTGGTCAAGATGGATGGCTGGTGTACATGACATCCCAATATCTCTTGGCTGATATACTAGTATATGGGAAAACATGTTACCATTTGCATCGACATTTTTAATGTCTTATTTGGTCTTTTGGTCACTGTAAAGTAGAATGCTTTTGTCCTACGATTCTTTCTAGTCTGCTGTTTCTGTGCTAAGAACTCAGTTCACTTGTCATTTTTCCCACTCATTTTCTTTTCTTCTTGTCATGTTCTATATCTATTTAAATTTATATTGTCCAAGATTTTTCTCAAACAACTTTGATAGCTGCAAAACTAAATTTGCCATTTTAGCTGAACACATTGATGAGATTGAATGTGATCATTATTGTTGTACTCTTGACATATGCGATGCTGTGTTTGGATGTCCTTACATTTCAATGATAGATTCCATCTTAATGAGGAAGAATAATCAATATCAATGAATCATGGATGATGCAGCAGTTGTTATTACTTTACATTAAGAGAAGCATCCTGGTTTCACTAAGAATAAGGAGAGTAATAGTTGCAAGCTTACATGGGCAGCTTTAAATTTAAAACGGTAAGATGAAGAATCCATGGAGGATTGGTGTAAGATGAATGTCTTGTTCTCTTTCATAATTGAGCTTTTGGGAAACAAATGCCTCTGAAGTGGAAGATTTGTGAGCCACATTGAATCAGGCTTGACTTCCATTTGGCAATCTAGAAGGGTATGATGATGTGAAATTTTTTTGCACCCCCATAAATCTATTTCTCTGACTTCCTCGTAGCAAAATGACATCATTTATGATAATGGATCAGGCTTGAGTTCCATTTGGCAATTTGGAAGAGTAAAATGAGGTGAAAAGTAGTGTTCCATGGGGTATTGTTCCCCCAAAACACTAAGTTTCAAGGATGGAGATGAAATGTCCCTCTACCATCCCATCCCTCAGCCCCCTCACAGCAACCAGCAGACATGACTGTCCCTGAGTCACCCCAGCAGAAGTAGGGAACATTCCGGGGGCATCCTCCTTTGCTGGGAATGTTGTGGGGATGTCTAGATGTCCTTGGGACAGCTAGGGGATGCCTAGGAAACCCTCAACTGTCCTAGGGATGCTGGGAGGTCCCCACATCATGACTGCACTTAAAGTCAATTTAGAAAAAAACAAAACAAAACAAAAAAATAGCCCAACCCTAAAGTGGTAAGGCATCTCACCCACACCTGAAAACAAAATATAAATAAACTAGCCGTCTTCAATTGAAATCTGGAAATCGAAATAAACTGCTAATTCACAAAACAGGGGAAAAGAATGTAAGCAACTACTTTCTGCTGCGGGTACCTAATGTTTAAGACTATAACTGTCAACTATTAAAACTGCAATGTCCTAACCTAGCTATTTCCTCCGGAGTATGAAACCAAACATTGGGCTACAAAATTTAATTCATGAATTACAACACATGCATTCATAAACATATAATTAAAAACTACCAACTGAATTCAACAATGCATTATCTAATCTAACGACAAAAACTGAAGTGGTCCTTGCTTGAGTTGCCGCTTCCATAGAATTTGTCAAACACTCACTCAACAAATCATGATATCAAACCAATTTTCTTTGTTGCATTCTAACACTGAACTATTACATGAAATCTGACATGAATCTGTTGAAGATCTTTGGAATGTAACACACATTCTATTGCTGCAACTACTAAGTAATAATGGTAAAACAGATAACCAAGTAATTAGCTAACTAGATCTCCTCCTCGACAAAAGATCCCACTATATAGGGTTTGTAAGGAGTTTCATTATTCATGGATTGAAAACAAACTTATGAAACAAATGTCAACTCTCCCTCAAAGATAGGAAGAGGACTAAGTTTGAAACAAAAAACAATAACTATATGAAGCAGGAGTAAAAAAACCAAATTCAGATTCCATGCCCAACAGTTTAACCTCTCATAACAGAAACGCGTTCACAGAACAGTCCTACCATAAATCAGTGCCGCTACAATTAGACTTCTTCTCCTAGCTGTCTTATTTGGCGAGTAAGAGTGATATGTGGCAACTCATGGTTGATCAATAAATGACCACCTTTGTTTCCTTTTGAAAGTGTCACGCCTTGGTTGTTCGAGTCCTCTGCAACAATTTGTAGTCCTTATACTGTGGGTTGAGAAATCTGTTTCTGCGGGTTGATAGTTTTTCCTGCTGCAATGTGTTAGTCTTATTCCTAAGGCATCAACATTATTAACATTCATAAATTAAACATACAATCCTACTAAATTTTATAGACATTCATGCATTCATACACACATATATCAAGATAACATATTTCCATTTACACATACTTAAGATTGATTCAAAGTGTATAAAAGTATAAAAGGTCTTAGTAATGTCTTGAAACTTAGCAAAAAGAGATAATGAAAGTATGAAATAGTGAAAGGAAATTGGCTAATTATGGAGCCCATCAATACTCACAAATCTGCTTGAAGTCCACTCCAAATTGGTTGGAAACTGCCCCTAATAGCAAAGCTTACTGCTGTGACTTCAACTCTTTTCCAACATAAGTGCTTGGCATATATAGTGCTGCATTCCATCCAAAAAAAACCCTTACAACTGTGTTCCACCCATTTTAACCTCAACAATGAAAACACACTTATTAGTCTTCTTCCAATCTGCACTAACAAATATAACATTTGGGACAAATCTCATTATATTGGTTTCAGCTATGTGTTGGCGTTTCAATTCGCACCTCTGGTATGTGAATTAGGAACGGAACACTATTTACAGATAAACTGCTCTTCGAATTAGAAGGGGAAGCTCCCTCTTTGCTGATGTTGCTTAAGAAAGTAAATAAAAACTAATTTGCCTATTTTTTTGTTCAGCTAAGAGCACAAGGTTATAAAACTCAAGTGCCGTAGTTGAGGTTTTCCCTTTTAGAAGTTCAACTACGACTAAGCCTGCGCTAATAACGTTTCTAACTACTCAAGTGAATGCAGAGCATGAGAGTTAAAAATGAACAAGGAATGATTCTTTGACACAAATACTTAAACAAACTTTCTCCCAACGCACATCTATTGAAATTTCAATGCAAGCTGAAATAAAGATCATGCAAGCATAACATATAAAACATAAATTTGAGACATTATATTAGGGCAACAAAGCAGGCACAAAACTTTATTTTTTCAAATCTCAAGAACAAAAGGTTACACTTCTAGGATAGCAGGATTGTAGCAAAATAGGCATACAGTTTAGCGATCAACCAGAACACATTGACACAAGTAACATATGAATTGAACAATAAATTGCAGCTAGAAGAGGCTTGCAAGGTTGCTCTAACACTAAGTGAACTGAAACTAAACAACAACAACTTGCAGGCAAAATAGGCTCAGCAATTTGTTATCACAAGTACAGTTAAGAAAATAATGGGCAAGGTTGCCCTTATTTATACACAAGCAGAGGAGTAGGGAACCTTAAAATCTCCTTGCTTTTACAACTAAGACTTGCCAACATGCAAGCTTTATTTCTAAAACCTAAAACAAGATAAGCATCTAACAATCTATGAAAGCCTAAAAACAAGGAAAGTGCCAACTATTACAACTTGATATTTGCCTTTCACAAAGAATGGATAAGCATTGAGATGAGAATAGAAAGAAAGTTTCTAGAAGATTGTTGCTGTAAATCTCGATCACATCTGCCAAAAAGCGGGAAATTGTATCTCTATCAGGAGCATCAATACTATCAATAGCAAAGTTCCGCTTTTTTAGGATTTCTTTGCCATCTGCAATTGATCTCAGAAAATCTTCAACCCTATTGGCTGTTTTCTCGAACCTTGCTAACATCATGGCAATCTGACTCATCCTTCCAACAATAGGATCATTGCTATCATTGCCACGAACAACATTCTGGAACTCAGCTTGTACTTCGTCAAGTCCAATGTAGGAACCATTACCATGACAATACCGACAAGGGATCTCTGAAACAAATTCTCTTATGAACTCGAAAACATCAACAACCCTTTTTTTGTATGCAACAAACTCCTCAGATATCCTTTCATAAGTTCTCAGCTTGAAGAGATGACATTCTTTCCATGCAAGGATTTGTCTCTTGTGTTCTCTTGAAACCATTGAACCATATGTTGTATCTAAATCTGCAATGATGATCTTGTGCCTAGGTTTCACCTCTGCTATCAACTGCTCAAATCCTTGAATCCCTTGGCATAGGTTATGGGCATTATCCCTTAGCTGATATATTTACGCTAGAATCTCCGTGCCTCTGGTGATGAGCTCCTCAATCCATTCCCGTGTTTGCTTCCCACATATCACCAACTGCCTCAACTGCTGCTGATCAGCTGGTGTCTCTAGAATTTGGGGCAGCAACTGAGTAGCTCGTGAAGTGCCGTGAACAAGATTTGAAATGTATAGCCTGGGTTGTCGGATTTCAACCTTGAGGGCTGCCTTATCCTCTCCATCTTTAAGCACTCTATCTTGAAGATTTTCTGCTACAACTTTGAACAAACTTACATCTGCATGCTTGGTGCTTTTACCAAGATTGGCCTTAACCATTATGAAATCATCCACCTCCACTTCATCAACATTTCTATCTTCTGGAGGCGTAGCAGTCTCCATAATCATCTCACCATCTGGATTTTTTTCAAAGTGAACTTGTTTCTTTACTTTCTTTTTAGGAGCCTCTTGGTAAATGTCATCAAGTTCATCAAAGTTCAGTTGATATGAAGGCCTCCTCTTCCTTCCTAGGGAGATCTCAAGCCAAGATGTGGTGTTTCTACTAGCTTCCCTGGAAGGTTCAACTGCAACTTGTTCTGCTTCTTCCTCCAAATCAATATGACTCGGAGAAGTCCTCAGTGACGGTGGAGAATCAGGAGTCACGAGCACCTCTTTTGCTTGTGGTGTTGGCTCTTTTGGAGGGACCTCTGCTACAACTGTTGGCTGCTCTTGTTTAATTATACCTGAAAAGTCTAACCTTCTCTTTACCTTCTTTGCTGTTCTACTACCCTTTACACCTTCTTGAGGATGACTTACAAACTTCATCTTTGGTTGTGCTCTGGAAGAAGAAGATAGAGATGACTGTATTATTGGCGACTCGTCTATTGGAATAACTTTCTTCCTCTTGTGACTTAAGAAAAGCTTGTTGTTCTTTATGACTTGGTTTGTCCTTTCTTCAACTGAAATGCATTCTTTGTTGGACCAATTGACCTGTGGAAGAGGTTGCTGCTCAATTTGATTCTGGGTGTATGTTGGGAGAAGTACATCTCCATCATCATCGGATAATCCCTCAATATCTTTTGATAAGCAATCTTTCATTTAATGAAGTGTAAACCTACTATTACTGCGCCTCCTTACCTCAAACTCATCTCTGCAATTAGCCCAAAAATCTTCAAGTGCAGGCACATGAGCATAATTTTGACCAAGTCGGGATGCGTAGACACCATGAGGGTCATATGATCGTTTCTCACTGAATGGCTTGAGACCAAATTTAGACAACTCCTCTCCCATCAACTTAGCATCTGTCGATGATCTACATCTGTAGATTGCCAACTCAAATGGAAAATTGAAGGCGGGCTTCTTTCGATTTTGCAAGAAAGTGAACTTCATATACTTGCCTTAGGAATTCCATGAAAACCACTTCATCCGAAGGATACCTTGGCAACATGAGTGGAGCACTTGAGAAGTCGTACACTCTGATGGAGGTGAAGGTAGGAAACTGAATGAACCAAACTGCCCACTTCGCCATTGCTGACCTGGCAGTTGATGAAATTCGTACGTGCAAATCATTGTCTAGGTCTCTCACCGTATGCTTTAGGAAAGCCTCATTTACCCTTTTGTAATGATGTGTTGACTCTGAGAATTCCAGCTGAGGGTAATAGTTATAGACATGCTGCACATCCAGGGTTCCCATTGTGTTCAATCCTTTGAATTTTCCTTGAAAGGCCACTAGATAGACTAGATATGAAATCATGTGGAACTCATGAATTTTGAAGTATTCCATTATATGGTGATGAAGACTGTCATTGATCAATGTTGTCCAATCATAGAATTTTGTCTTCTTCATGATATGCGATATGACATAGAACATCCAAGGCTGGAATTTTGTAGTATCCGCTTGACCTGTGATTCGGTTGAGTAGGGTGATCATTATAGCAACCTCATCCTTGAATTCTCCACATCCAATTTTCTTTGGCAAAGTTTTATGTTTTTCTTTCATCCACTTTTGTGCAATTTTCTTATTGTATTTCTCCTTGGACATTTCCCACACCCCTTGACATTCTTCCATGGAGATGGTTACACTTTTAGCCCAAGGTGGTATTGAGAAACACTTTTCAATCATGTCTAGTTTGAGACTACAAATCACTCTTCCATTTGCTGTTTGAATCTCCTGTGTAGCTGGATTGTAATGCTTGATACAAGCGACGACAAACTCTAGACTTTGAACTGAAACGGGAATTGATGCTGCTGCAAGTAGTTTGGAATGACCAAGGTGCTTGACTACGACATTGCTTGCGTCTTCCAAAGCACGCAAATTGAACATTGGTTTAATATGATGCAAGTCAGACTCAACTGTTTTGATGAAATCATGGTATAGAACTGATTTGGACTTGAGTTTGATGGGAGAGTACTCCATACTGAAAATCTTGAAGACTGACTATAAATTTGACTATGTTTGGACAAATTTTGCACAAACCCTAATTTTAGCTTTGCTGATTTTTCTTCTTCAAACGAACAATTTTTTTGAAAAATAATCGAAGATATGGGTTTTGTAGGAAATTTTATTGCAAGAGGATCTACATTGATCTTTTTCAAAAAAATTGATGGCTGGTCGAAAAAGCAACAAACCCTAATTTTTGAAAAATTCGTGAAAAAGCTGAGACTTGGGTTTTGTTTAGAAGTATGTTTCAAGAGGACCCAGATGATCAAATGTTGAAAATTTTGAAGTTTTCTTGGACATGCATGGGAAAAGTAGCAGCTGAAACTTGAAAATTTTCTTCAAAATTGTCTAGAATCAAGAACTGAGCTGACCCAGATTGCTGAAAATTGAAAATCTTGACCTTTTGATAATTGATGCCCTGGAAGAAAAAAGCATAGAAAAAGGAGCCTCTTTGTGTGCTGATCTGATAATTATGAAAAACTTTGAAAAATCAGCAAGCTTTAGCCTTCAAATTCTGAAAATAGGAAAAATTCTTGGTTTCTCCTCTCTTGCCTTGATCACCTGCAAAAAATTATGAAGAATGAATGCACAAGGCTGCCTTAAATAAGTTTTTAGGGTGAAAGCTGCTTTGTTTTCTAAATTTAGAGTGATGAAACCCTAAATTGGGTGCATGAACTTGGATGCCTTCTTCTTGATTTTCTTAATTTTTTGAAAACTTGAAAATTTTGGCTAAGGCAAAGTTTCTTGGGTGCCCTTCTTGGCTAGAGGCATTTTTCTTCTTTAGAGTTAACCAATTTTTTGGCAATTTCAACTTTTTCTTGATTTAGGACCCCCAGTTTGATTTTGATTTCCGGGTGCTTGGTGAATCCTATGATTTGGCTGAATGATCCATTGTGGAGCTTTATTGAATCTGAGGAAGTTTTTCTGGAGGCAACTTTTGATAAAAACTCCATCTTGGCCTTCAATATCATGGGCGCCTATCTCTCTCTGGGGCGCCCAACAAAACCAGTGTTAGCCATTTTACATTTTCCATTTTCTTGCTAGTTTACCCCTCCTTCAGATGATTTTGCAATTTCGGGAGTTCGATTGATCTGATTGATTGACGGCTAGAATCGTCGGATAGCTTGAAGGGTTTTGAGAGGGGTCTCTTGGGAGCTGTGTCCTCTGAAAACTGAATCTAGGAGGTCAAAAGCTTGGGCACCCCAACTCCTCCAAAGTTAGTTTATTTTTTGAGATTTTCACCTTTTGCCCTTGACTTCTTCATTCTTCATGGTTTTACCCCTCCGATTAATCGGTGATATCTGATGATTGTCAACTTTGGTGAGCTTGCTGGGGATTGCGTTGAAGAGCTGCTTCAAGTCTAAAGAAGTCATGCTGGAGGCTGTGACTGTGAATTCATTCATTTGATGCTTCAAAAGATTGGGCGCCTATCTCCTTTTGGGGTGCCAAGAACTCCAGACTTAGCCATTTTTGGCTCGTTTTCAACCTTCATTCTTGAAAACCTCATGTTATGGCTTTTGTTTGATTTGAATTTTCTGTCAGCTGAATGATCTGATGATTTTGTTGAGATATCCATTGCGAAGCTGGCGGGATTATGAAGAGATTGACTGATATGGCAAACCCTATCTGCTGAATTTGGTGCTTCAAAACCCTAGGCGCCTATCTCTTCTTAGGGTGCTCAAAATTCTAGACTTAGAATATTTTCTGATGATTTCATGATTTGCCTTCAGCTTCTCGGTTGAGACTCCTCCGTTCCAATCTTCAATTTCGGATGATTGGTTGATCATATGACTGTGCCGATGGATCCACTGCGGGGCTAAGAAGATTCTGAACAACATTGTCTGGGAGCACAAACCCTAAAATCATCATTTGATCTCTTGAAAAGTTGGGCGCCTATCTCCCTCTAGGGGCCCATGGCTAGCAGATAGTTTTTATTTTGCGATTTTCAACTTTGTTCTTCTTTTCACATGCTTGCCAATGCTTTGACTATTGGAGGTGAAAATTTTCTAAGGCATGGGCATCTAGGCGCCTAAATTGAGTAGGGGCGCTTGGTTTTCCAATGATAGCAAATTTTTTGCAGTTTTCATGATTCATCTTCCATTCTCTGTTCCTCGTCCCTCGATCATCTATAACAACTTCTTGATCTGAGCAGTGCTTGAGACTCTCAATCTGACACCTGGCAGTTGAATGACCTCCATTAATGACCTCAGAGCTCCTAAAAAAGAAAAATAGACTCACTAGGGCAAAACTGATCTCTTGATGATTTTGATTGGACTAGCTTGATGAGGAAGTATTTTCGACCAATCAAAATCAGTTTGAACCCTAGAAGCCAAACTTTCTATTTTTAGAAAATTTTGCTAGCATCCGTTTCAAAAGATACCCAAAAAAACCTTGAAAAGTTATTTTTTTAGAAACTTTCTAAAAATAGAAAATTTTCTATAATTTAGAGCCGAAAAACTGAAATTTGGGTTTTGTAGACTTGATCGCTCTGAGCAGACCTAGATCGTCAGATTTTGAAAGTTTCGAGTTTCTGACCCTCATGCAAGACATGCAAATCCCAATTTTGACTTTTTTTGATAGTTTTAACATGATTTTGACTTATTTCTTCAAAATGCCTAAGTGTAGCAAAAAAAATTAATTTGGGGTACAACACTATGACAAGGGAATTTTACCATCAAACCCTCTTATTGGCAACATTCAGTAGATAGGAAATCTTTGTATGTCGTTGCTCCAGACCTTCAACATTAAGTACTGTTGGCGTTTCAAATCGCACCTCTGGAATGCATTCTGGAAACGAACAACTATGTGCAGTAAACTGCTCTTCGAATTAGGAGGGGAAGCTCCCTCTTTTGCTGAGTTGCATAAAGAAAGTAATCTAAACTTAATTACGCCCATCTTTTTGGTTTAGCAGCGAGAACACAAGGTTATAGAACACTAGATGTTGCGGCTGAGGTTTTCCCTTTAATGAAACTAGACAGCTACAACTTAACCTACGCTTAAAACGTTTCTACCCTCTCAAGTAAACGTAGAGCAAGAGAGTTTAGAAATGGACGAGTTTGATTTTCTGACAAAGATACTTAAACAAACTTTTCTTCAACATACATTTTAAGCAAGTTGAAAAAGAGATCATAAAAGTATTACGGAAATATGAGACTTTTATTTCAAAAGCAGCAAAGCAAGCTTCAAGATTTTATTTACTCATACTTCTAACACAAAACAATAAACGAAAATCTAAGATATTTATATCGAGGGCAGCAAAGCAAGCTTCAAGATTTTATTTACTCAAACTTTTGGAACAAAGATTATAATTTCGGGACAGCAAGTTGTAGCAACATGTGATCAACCTGATTATAATTGACACATAACACATGCACTAAACAAGGATTTGCAGCTAAGGAGGCATGCAAACTTGCTCTTTACACAAAGTGAACTGACACTAGACGATAACAAACATGAAGACATAAGCTCAACGATTCTGTTATCACAAGCACGGTTCCGAACAATACTGAACAACAAAGAGAAGGCACTAAAGACACTTATGTCTTGTTATCACTAGCATGGCTAAACTAAAATGAGCAAACACTGCTCTTATTTATAACTAAGCAGAGAAGTAGGGAATCCTAAAATCTCCTTGCTTTTTACAACTACTGCTTGCCAACATGCAAGCTTTATTTCTAAACCTAAAGAAGATAACATCTAACACCTAAGAAAGCATGTAAAATAGGAAATGCCAACTCATTACATTTGTTTTCCTTCTTTTTCAAAGAATGGATAAGAATTGAGACAAGAATAGAAAGAAAGCGTGAGATAAGAATGGAAAGAAAGCTTGGAGAAAGCTTCTAGAAGATTGCCGCTTTAAATCTCTCACACCCGCCAAAAAGCGTGAAACTGCCTCTCTATCAGGAGTGTTGATACTATCTATAGCCATATTCCGCTTTTCTAAGATTTTCTCTCTTTTTGCAATCAAACTTAGAGAATCTTTGACATCTACAACTTCTTTATGAGTTTTGTTCTTGAAAATCATTGCTGCCTCAAAAGATGACTCACTGATTGATAATTTGGCGGCTCTGCAACTTTTGTGCATTCTGACACTTCTCTTGATTCTCCTATTGAAGAGTTTTGCACAAATTTTTCTGACACTTGTCCTTTCGCTCATACCACTCCCTTTGCACGTTCTTCAACTGAGATGATGACGTTTTATGTCCATGATGGTACTGAAATGCATTTACCAACATCATCCGTTCGGATAATTAGGATACAATACTTGTTTTGCTCCGAATTCGATTGGAGAGTACTCTATGCTGAAAAACATGAAGATTGACTATGCTCAGACAAGCTCAGCACAAACCCAAAAAATAACTTGCTGGTTTTATTCATCAAATGGATGAATTTTTTGGAATTTTTTTTGAGATATGGGTTTTGATTAGAATTTCGTTACAAGCCAACCCAGATTGTCCGTTTTTGAAAATTTGGAGTGAAGACTGAAAAAGCAGAAAACCCTAATTTTTTCCGAAAAAGCAGAAAAAGCTGGCATCTGGGTATTGTTAATGAGCACATTTTGGATGAACCCAATTGATTAGATTTTGAAAACCTCGAAGTTTACTGAAAAAGCAGCCATTTGAAGTTTCGCTGAAAAAGTTGTGATATAGGTTTTATCCAAAAGAATATTTGAGATAGACCCAAAAGATTAGAAATTGTAAAATTTGAAGTTTTCTCTGACATGCAAAATAAAAAGCAGTTGCTGCAACCTTGAGAAAATTCTCCAAAAATTATCCAGAAGATAGAACTAGAATAAACCAGCTCGCTGAAAATTGAAAACAATGGCCTCCTTCTTCAAAGATTTGATGTTCTGGATGAAGAAGTATGAAAAAGCAAGCCTTCTTGAGTGCTGATCTGAAAATTTATTGAAAAACCAGCAAGTTAAATTCTTGAATCTTGAAAATAAGGGTTTGAAGTTGCTGTTTTGTTTCTCCTTGAAAACCACTTGTAAGAAAATAATGAATAATGAAACACAAAGGTGCCTTAAATATGCTTTGCCTTGAGAAAACAACTTTCTTTTGCCCTAATTCTTCAAATCCCTAATTCAAGATTGTGCAATGAACTTTAGACTTTGGTCTTTATCTTCAATTTTTGAAATTTTCAAAAATTTGACTAAGGCATTGGAAGTTGGGCGCCCATCTTGACTGGAGGCGACTATTTCACTTAGACTTAACCATTTTTTCGTCATTTTCAACTTTAACTCAATTTTCAACCCTAGTTTGATTTTGACTTCTGGCCTCCATATTGATCCGATGAACGAGTTGAATGACTCATCGCGGAGCTTGATCGAATCTGACAAAGTTCGTTTGGAGGAGGCTTCTGATGAAAGCCTCGTTGGACCCTTCAAAAATTCAGGTGCCTCTCTCCTCCAGGGGCGCCCACTTTCTCCAATGTTAGCCATTTTCATGATCTTTGAATTTATACTTGTCTTCTGACCTTCAGATGAATTCATGATTCCGGGCGTTGTACTTGTCAGATTGATTGGCTAACAGATTCACCAGATAGATGAGAAGATTCAGGAAGGGTCTCTTGGATACTTCGTCTTTGAAAACTGACATTTGATGGCTCTAAACCCTAGGTGCCCTTCTCCTTCAAGGGCGCCCATCTCCTCCAGAGATAGTTTTTATTCTGAGTTTTTCACTGTTGCTCGACTTTTATCGTTTCATTCAATTTTCCTCCTTTGTTCAGCCTGCGATATCTGATGACTGCCTCCTCCGACGGACATGCTGATGATTGCGTTGGATAGCTTGATCAAGTCTGACAAAGTCACGTTAGAGGCATCTTTTGCAAATTTCATCATTAAACCTCTTAAAATCTTGGGCGCCTTTCTTCTCCAGGGGTGCCCATGTTCACCAGTGTTAGAATATTTTCCTCGTTTTTACCTTCAAAGTTCTAAACACTCTCATCATGGCCCCTGTTTAATCTGACTTTGTCGGAAATTGAGTGATCAGATGACTGCACTATCGGGCTTTCTGTGGAGCTAAGATAGATCTAACCATTATTGCTTGGGAGCTCCCACTTTGATTCCATCATCTGGTACCTTGAAAAACTGGGCACCTATTCTCTTTAGGGGCGCCCAAGTTTAGTAGACTTAAAAACTTTTTGGCAATTTCCAATTTCCTTCCTTGTTTGACGTGTTTCTATCATTGTTGATAGCTTCTGTTTGATGCTTGAACGTTTGATTCTGACACCTGGCAGCTGACTGACCTCCATTGATGACCTTGATTCTCCAGAAGAAGCCTCTAAAAAAGCAGAATAGACCCACTAGGGCAAAACTGATCTTTTCGTGATTCTGACTGCACCAGCCTGATGAAGAAGTATTTTAAGCCAATCAAAATCAGTCTCAACCCTAGAAGCCAAACTTTCTATTTTTAGAAAATTTTGCAAGTATCCATTTCAAAAGAAACCTAGAAAAAGTTTCTATTTTTAGAAAATTGCTAAAAATAGAAATTTTCCTAAAATTTAGGGATGAAAAACTGAAACTTGGATATTGTTGGTTTGATCGTTCTAAACTGACCCAGATTGTCGGATTTTGAAAATTTCAAGTTTTTGACCCCCATGCAAGACATGCAATCCCAATTTTGACCTTTTTTGACAGAATTGACAGTATTTTGACCCATTTCTTCAATATGCCTAAGTGTAGCGAAATTTTTAATTTGGGGTACAACAAGTACAAGGATAGATTCTAAAGTAAATCTACCAGCAAACCTTTCCTGCACAAATTGTGACTTTGAATGAATCACACAATATTAACCAAGGAGGATCTTTCACCATTGTGGCTAATCTTCTCCAAGAGGGTGTTCGTCCTCAAGAAGGCTGCGATGAAATAGGTTCAATCGTATAAAACCACAAGAGTTTCAAAAGAGGAAATAAAATAATTTGCACTTCCAAATGAGCTCTCTAAATCTCCTTTTATACTTTTTTCCCACCAAACTTTCTAGAAGATATATTTTTAAATTCACTTTTAATAAAATACCCCTCTTTTTTGCTCCAAAAGACCCTTTTATAAAATAATAATTATATTTGATATGCAAGGTCCTTTTTTCAAGCGTCCATGATTTTAATCTTTGAATTCCCTTCCAACGAGCTATTACAGTAAGTTGTTTTTAAATTGTTTTATGAAGTTAAGCAACCTTAGTGAAATGATTAAATTAAAGCTCAATAATTCACTCGAATTGCAGAAACTATCGAAAAGCATCGGAATAAAAAAATGACTATATTGGAATGATATTGATGATGAATAATGAAAATCAGGGTCAACCATGCGACTTTCTATAAATAGATGCTCTCTCCAAGAATCTTGGAGAACACACCAAAAGTCGGAATTCACTACGGAAAGTGTCGTAAGAGTCCTCAAGACCAATTGAGCTCTGAAGAGCACTCAACTATATCGAGTGAGGTGGGGCGAGGGGGGAGGGCGGGGAGGTGAATCAATATAACAACAATCTTTTACTTTTCAAAACTTAATTAACCATAACAATAGCACACATACAAGATCTAGCAATTAAGAACATAGTACAAACACACGATTTACACGGAAACCCTTGTGGGAGAAAACCACAGTTAAGTATTGCTTATATATGTATATTGATCTTTGTAGGCACCAACCTACTTTAACAAGTCTTCTTTTGTAGGCACCAACCTATTGGAGACACCAATTCCTACTTACAAAATTTGTAGGCACCAACCCACTGGAGACACCAATCCCCACAACTAAGCACCAACTCGGCAAGAGACACTAATCTTTTCTTTGATAGACACCAACCTCCAAATTCTCCAATGGATGATATTGTCTTCACAAAGATCTGATTATAGATACACTTTCTTTCACACCTCTGTTTGTGGATGATCTAACAATTATCAAACAAGTGCTCTGCTTCACGACTTGGTTTGTAGATGATGTAATCGCTTTCCTTCACCAGTCTTCTTGATGATGATGCAACAACTTTTCTTCACAAAATTTCTCTCAAATAATGCAATACTTCCTTTATGATTCTGCCTTAAGGTCTGCTCTAATTTCACTTACAAACCTGATCACAACTTCTTCACGTATATTTCTGCCTTAATGTCTGTTGTAGTAAACTCAGATCTGCTCATTAAAACTTTATACATATGATAAAAGATCCTCCATAAATATGATCATAAACTCTTCATACAATCTGCTCATGTTCTTCAAGTAAACTTGCACACATTTCACACATAGATCTGCATATGTTCTTCAATACGAATCAGAAATATTCTTCATGCTTTCTGCCCTTTTGTTCTGCTTTAAATCTGCTCAATATTCAAATAATATTCAATAAAAAGCTTGCTTTTCACACCTCTACTTTGCCTTGTTTTATACCTTATCAAACATGCCCCTTTGCCCAAAGTGGGTGACTCTCCCAAGAGGGGCGATCCTTCCAAGAGGGGTCAAAATAGGAGTTGGACAAAAGCTTGCAAATCAGAATAGCTAAAAATGGGGACATTACAAGAGAATGGTGTATAAAGCATAAACACGAGACTCAGCAAGTGCTAACTAATTAGTGAATTGAGCAATGCTCTGCAAGCCCAACTTAACTGACTCACAGACTTGGCAAGCTTGCAGAAAATTGCGAGTTCTGAAAAAGGATACCAGCCAAGTCTGCCAGAAAATGAGAAAAACCAAATAAAAACTACTGAAAACAATTGAAAACTATTTGCTGCGGATAAAAATAAATAAATTTGCTAAGTTTTTTTCTTCAATTTAAGACCAAGGCCAAAATTGGCTTGCCAAGCCTGAGCACGAGCCTTTTACTACTAAACCAATTAGTGAAGGAAAGTAAGGTTTGAGAAGTTGATGTTTTCTTATTGAAAGGGGGTGCTAGAATTAGGATATATATATGAACTATTTTCTATTATATTATATAGTTCCATTTTCATTTGTGAAGGAATAAGTTATGGTGTGAAAGAGAATAAGGTACTGAAATATAAGTCCAAATTCATAATGTAACACTTATAATTGTCTTTCTAGACATCATTCTAGTGATAATCTCTTCACCTTTAAGAATAAACCTTATGAGTTTTCAACATTAACAAAGCAATCCAGTTTTTTGAATATGAAGACTATTTTGTACTGGTTAAAATGGATTCTGAATGGAGAATGTTCTATAAAGTGAATCAAATAGGTAAGAAAGGTAAGATAATGAAAATTTGACATTATCTACCCTTGGGAAAGGGTGCTTCAGAATACGGTTATATTGTTAAACCATTTTCTATTATATACAATAGTTCCATTTTTAGTTGTGAATCCCAGCAATACTTGTTACTATAACCAGGGTTAAAAATCATGGAACAATTACCCTACAACTCAGAATTAACAAATTGCATGTGCACACACCTAAATATAGTCTTGTACAATTAATTGAGGTTCATTACTAAAAGAAAGCACAAGTGGAGAAATGCTTCACTATGTGCAAATAAATTTAATATTTGCAGTTACAGAAAAGAATACATGGTAAATATACCATAACACAAGATTTTTGTGGGGAAAACTCTTTTGCGAGAAAAAAATCAACACTCCGAAAGCAAGATCAATTGTACTGTTGAGCAACCGCAGTTACAATACAATATCTAGGCAATGTCTCTACAAAAGTATCACCAACATGGAAATCTAGAGTAATTCTGATAACATAACAGTACTTGCAAATCAACCATACAAATCATACAAAGTTCCATCTCCAAGCACCAATAAATAGATGAAGAATAAATTGGAAACCATCAAATGATTTTACAAAACCATACGCCAAATCCATGAGTTCAACAGTGGTGCCCAACATAGCACAAATTCCAGCATCCCATTCGTGGTCTTGGCCTTCATGCAATATTTAACATATTTCTTACACCATGTCATATTGTCGTAACTTGTTATAGTTGACCACTTAATTTGGGCTCCGAATTTTGTCCACATCTTCCATTCCAAGATGCTTGATGACATGTACCATAACATGGTCATAGTGCTGATCAAGATTCTAATGTAAACCACTTATAATCATGCTCTTTCACATCAAAAGAATCCATCATAAGTAATTCCCACCTTATAATGTCACTATTACATTTAGATGCTCTTACAACCTCTTACACACATTTCAAGATGGTCAACAAATGGCATAGAGTACCTCCTCAAAGTGGGATGCTCACTCCTCACCTGAGGACAAAATAATAAATAAATGCAAACAATTAATGAGAACAAACCTTGAGAATGCAAGGTTGACACACCTTTTCCCAACATTATAGTTCTCCATTTGATGTGCCATCAAAAAAATTGGTAGGCATTCATCCTTTTTGAAGGTACCTTTGCTATCGTCACTCTCTTGTTGGGCTGTTTTTAAAGATAAAAGTAATCAAAATATCAGTTTTCCTTATAGCACTCAGAAAGGTATCGATTTTATTTTAGGCAGGTTTTTACTCACCTGCATGTGACACACCTATTTGCTCTTCAAGGTCCCCCTTGAGGAATCCCAGAAGAGGATATTTTTCATTTACTCTACTACCAAAAATTTTATTCCTTGGTACTAATCTTATGACTCAGCTCAGTAGTAAAGTCAATTTTCCAATCCATCTACTCCTGTAGTGGATATGGCTGATCCATACCTTTGTATTTCATCAGTAGAATGCTCCTAAAAGGAGTAAGAGAAAACAGAAATATTGGAAGCAGCCCTGCTAACATCCTCTGGTTCTCACTTCTCCAAATTTATAGTGATGACTCTATACAACTGAAAACTTGTAAGAAATCTTTCTTACATGACTCTACATGGTAGCTTATTTTCTACGCGATTCCTGAGGATCTTTTCATTGGTTTCTGAATCATTATACCATCGATGCTTACACATCTTGAACATCTTATGATCGTTAGAGATTTTTGGGTATAGAAGATTTGTCCGTTAGTAATCTGACACAATGTTTTCTGCACTTATTTTTTTTGTATGAATTATTCTAATATTACTGAAAAATATCCATGGCTTCATGAAATTAGTTATCGGATTTTATGAATTAGGATACTGCAAGCCACATGGCCTATCCTTGGTTGTGCACAAGTTGTATCTGTTTTTTGTTAATTTAGAAGGGAGATATTAGACTTGATACAGTTTTGGTTTAGTTTTTAAGTTGATGTGTGAGGTTTTAGATAGATCCTTAGAAAGCTTGGTCTTAAATAATTTTTTTAATTTCTAATGCGTTATGTTTGAAAGTAACATTGTCATTTCCAATAATAATTTAAAACTAAAAAGAATAGAATTCAAATATTGTATAGCAAAAAATTTACTTTCTGGAGAAATTTTAATTAACATTTTATTGAGAGTCTGATCTATCCTGCAAACTTCCTCAACCCGTGGAACAGTTTTTATCAGCTTACATTTGAAACTACTATTGAAGTTTTCATTTATAAAAAATAGAGCCGAGAACCATTATATAGCAATTAATTTAATAGCTAATGGAATATTCTAGTGTTCTTGAAGTAAATATTTAAGCCATGTGACATGAAATTTTGGGCTAATGTTGTTTTACAAGGGTCAGTACTAATATATTTGTTTTAATTCTATTGAACAGTTGATGAGAAACCCATCTACACCCCAGCAGTTTTGGATTTCTTTGCTTCATGATTCTGTAAGCATAATTCCTATCTTTAGTTCATCTGGGTGTATTTATTTGTATTTGTTTAAGTGAATTGCTTCTGTCTTTGCTGTGGTTGGCTTCTAATCTGGTTTAAAATGTATAACTTTTCTATAGGTGGAGCTGCTAAAGTGGCCAGACCATGCGTTAGTCAATGTTGCTGAAACTAACCTGTTGCTGAACAAGTTGCAAGAGTTATCTCTTGCAACAGTCAGAGGTGATTTGGAGGCTTCAAAAAGTGATGACTCTCCTCAAATCCTTCAGCAAGTCAGGTTAGCCCTCGCTACAAACCTTGGTCGTGCTATATTGCTGGAGTGACTTGTGAGTTTGGACCAGGAGATAATATTGTATTGACCAACAGTTCTGTTGACTGAGGGTGAAAATTCAGATGACAAGATTTGAATTTTGTTCCAATTCTACAAAATTGATAAGGAATTTGGTGTATTTTAAAGTGATTTACTTGGAGTTCTGGTACAGAGCTGATTGTCAGAGAAAAAAATTGCCAATTATTACATTCCAGCTTTAGAGAATTTATTGGTGTGTCTATTGGAAAGGACATGGATTTCAAATGTGTATACAGAGAGTTATCATTGAAAAGAATGTTTTGACCACTCTCTTGCTTGGAACAAAAGGAGGAAAGTGGTGTATTCTAATTAAAGATATTCCAATTTTGAACGCAAACATTGAGAAATTTACACACTTAAAATGTTAGTTCTGTATGCTTCAGGTGACATCATGTGTAAAACTCTTTTTCTTTTTGGTGATCCTAATGTAGCTTCATAACTCAATCAATCTATCTAACGTAACCCTGATATACTAAATAGTAATCTATCTCTTAAAACACTATAAGGAATGGCAACCTGCCGGCTGCCACATATTTAGCAGAAAGAACAGTAGTGAAGGAGAGTACCAGCATCTAGATTTCTTATTATTTTTAATTTTTTGAAGATAAAAAGATCTCTACAAACCAACGTCCCATCCACTCAGCCCAACAATTAAAATCTTAGATATTTTTATGCTATATAATGTTTACCACATATTTATTTATACTGGAACTTCACCAAAAAAATTGGACCTCTGGATGTTTGGTATGGATCCAGATATCCAAACTTGTTACTTTTAACAGCAAGAAGAGAAGCAAGGGGATCAGGGTAGAAGAGTACTTTCCAGAGCACTAGATGATGGTGGATTACATGCGCGTGAAAGTAGGCATATGGATGATAGAGCAGCATACGAGATGACTTAGCACGTAGTAGATTTCTTTCTTTGTTTTTGTTCTGGTAATTGACTCTTCAGAATCTCATTTACATTTTTTGAAAACAAGCAATTAAGCATTTGAAACTCTTATTTTTTGTTCATGATATTTATACCTTTACAATGTAAATGATTCAGTGATTTTCATATAGTTGTTTTTTATGATTCAGTGTTCTTGGTTTCACTAAAGCATGTATTGTCTCTGTGTTGAATTTTTAAATTTCAAAAAATAAAAATAGAATGTTAGAATTCCACAGCTACAATTTTTTATTTTAATAGATTAATAAATAATTTTGCTTTTCTGCTGAAATGCTCTTTGCCTTGTGCTTTACTGTGATTTCCCCATTCTCTGTGTTTCATACAGAAGTATACCCCAATATACCAAATTTTCCTATAATAATCCTTGTTTCTCAATTTTGCAGGCTTATCCATTACAGACATATTGAAAAATATATGACCAGTTGAAATTGGTTCTTTAGATTCAAGTGTCAATTCTTGGTAACAAATTTGAGTGTTTTCTTTATTTTGCCATTTATGTGAAGTAGGAAATCCGAAGACTGAGCTACAAATTTCAGCTCCTTAAGACAAGATATCTAGCAAGGCCAATGTTTTTTTTTTAATACAAATAAGAAAATTATTAAAATAAATTACGAAAATTACAGAAGATACAACCTCTTATATTTAGGGAGTACAGAAAGACACGTACAAAAGAGTAATTGGATCATCAATAATTGCCCACCAAAAACCCTTATAAATCTGATCATCATTGTTTTACTAAATTTTCATTTTGCTTTGATTGCTGAATCCAGGGTGGATTGTTTGTCTGCAGCTATGTTTTTGGAAGTCTCTTTGGATCTAATTTCAGCATTCTTCTTTCTTTATTAACTTTTTGGCTAATGACGGGAAGCTAAGGTAGTGTCCTCTTCCATCACTTTACCATCATTAGGAGCAGTTGCTGAACATTTTACTTCAGTAATGTCTTTAGCAGGGAATGTCGCATTTTTAGGCAGTGTTGTCTCTTTCAGAACTGTCACCTCTTCAGACACCTTTGCACACAGAAGCACTCAAATTTTCTATAGGATCCACTTCTGGGGACAAGATAGAAAAGGAATTGGAGGAAGAGAGGTCTTTAATAGAAGCATCCAATTTTTCTTTATTACTATACTTTTCGTACTAGCTTTTTGGAAGTTGTTATTTTGATCCTCACTAGATTTAGGATTTTTAATGCACTTCTTATGGCACAACCTAATTTCGTCAAGGTGTCTTTTCCCCTTGAAGTGCCCTTTCCTTTTGAAGTGCCCTTTTTTAATAAAGGGATGGATAAATTTGTTATGAAGCACCTTATTAGAAGATTCGTAAATCAATTTGGAATGACATATACATCACATATATTAGATCAACTGAAGATTTTAGGTTTCCAGCAAGCTACTGATGCAGCTATTTCATTAGGAATTGATGATCTTTTAACAACACCATCTAAAGCATGGCTTATCCAAGATGCGCAGCAACAAGGGTTTGCTTCGGAAAGACATCATGATTATGGAAATGTACATGCAGTGGAAAAATTACGTCAATTGATTGAGATATGGCATGCTACCAGTGAATATTTGAGACGAGAAATGAATCCGAATTTTAGGATGACTGATCCTCTTAATCCAGTACATATGATGGCCTTTTCAGGAGCTAGAGGAAGTACATCTCAGGTTCACCAATTAGTAGGTATGAGAGGATTAATGTCAGATCCTCAAGGAAAAATTGTGGATCTACCCATTCAAGGGAATTTCCGTGAAGGACTTTCTTTAACGGAATATATTATATCATGTTATGGTGCTCGTAAAGGAGTTGTGGATACTTCTATACGAACAGCGGATGCTGGATACCTCACACGTAGACTTGTTGAAGTTGTACAACACCTCGTTGTACGTAAAGTAGATTGTGGTACTATCCAAGGTCTTTTTGTAAATCTCACTCAAGATCGAGAAACAATAAAAAATAAATTTGTTCTACAAACACTAATTGGTCGTGTATTAGCAGACGATGTGTATATAAACGGGAGATGTATTGCCGCGCGCAATCAAGATATTGGGATTAAACTTGCCAATCAATTGTATTATTTCCAAATACAACCAATATATATACGAACCCCTTTTACTTGCAAAAGTATATCTTGTATTTGTCAATTATGTTATGGTCGGAATACTACTCATAGTAACTTAATCGAATTAGGAGAAGCAGTCGGCATTATTGCAGGCCAATCAATTGGAGAACCGGGAACTCAATTAACATTAAGGACTTTTCATACTGGTGGGGTATTTACAGGTGATATTGCAGAACATGTACGAGCCCCGTTCACCGGAAAAATTGAATTCAATCAAAATTTGGTTTATCCTACCCGTACCCGTCACGGGCATCCTGCTTATATATGTCATAATAGTTTAGACGTGACTATCGATAATCAATATGAAGTACAAAACTTAACCATTCCGCCAAAAAGTTTGCTTTTCATTCAGAATAATCAACTCGTGGAATCGGAACAAGTTATTGCCGAGGTTCGCGCTAAAAGATTCCCATTCAAAGAAAAAGTGGAGAAACATATATATTCTGGCCTAACAGGAGAAATGCACCGGAGTATCCCTATGTCTAATTTGATATTAAAGACAACCCATTTATGGGTATTATCGGGAGGTATATATGAATCCGTTGTAGTACCTTTTTCTTCTTCTCATTCTTCTTCTCATAAAGATCAAGATCAAGTGGATATTCCAGAACTTCTTGACAAACATAAATCACTTTCGAATTATTCAGTGGATCAAGTTAAATACGAATCAGTTGACTCAAACTGTTTTGAAAAAGGACAAAAAAATATATGGAATTATTCCGAAACTGATCGAGCCATACCTAACAAACATCAAGGCTCTATCTATTTCACCATTCTTTCTCAAAATACCAATACGAGGGTAAAAAAGCAAAAAAAGGAACTCATCGTACCGTTATGGTGTGATAAACAATGGGGAAAGCGAAGAATCCCTTGTCCTGATTTAATTCTTAGAATGCCCAGAGAAGGCATTCTATATAAAAATAACATTTTTGCTTTTTTGAATAACCCTCATTCAGAAATGATAAAATATAGCAATATTATCGGAGGTTATTCAATTGGAAAAAAATGGAATTCTCTTGAAAATAAATTAGATGGAGGGCCCAGATCAAAAAAAAAAGAGATTTATGCTTCTCTTATTTCTGTAAGAACAAAAAAAAGAAAAAAAAAGATCATTATCAATATGATTCAAATTAGCTTGCTGAAATACCCTTTTTTTAATATGGCAAAAAGGGAAAATAGAGCAAGTTCTCAATTTTTGTTTCATAACAAATTAGAAGTTGCAGTTTCAGCAGTTACACAACTCAAGCATATTGTCAAACAGTTGTAGATTTCAGAGTTGTATGCTTTTCTTTTTTGTTTCCAGATTTTTGAATTAAAATGCTCACAACAACCACCACAAATAATAGTTTCCAGCCTTCATATTTAATAACAAGTTTCCTTTAACACAGAGCATGAAATGCTACAGGTAATATAAATTTATAAGATTTTGGCACAGCAAATAAAAACAATTTGCATACAGATTAAACTTATTTCTGACTTGTAGAATGCATTTGCAGATCTTATATTGGTTCTCTCTGATACAACTCAATTCAATAGTGGTATGTCAGCCTCCTAATGTGTACGGCACCCTCCTAATCTGCACAGCACAATATTTATCTTGTTGCAAACTAGGGGAGAGGGGCCAATAGTTGTGCAGGGTCCAATAGTCGTGCAGTCAATTGTGATTATAACACCCAGTCTTACCGCATATTTATACTATATATTGTAAATAAATAGTCCAAATGTAAATTAAAAAATAACCAAATGTTGATCAAAAGTGGACCCATACTTGAACACATGAGAAACTTTGAATGTTATATAAAAAAAAACATAAATACATTCAAGAAGTGAAATAAGTATTATTTTGTCTCAAATAAAATATCATAACTATCCACTATAAGTGTGTCATTTAAAAAATAAAATGTTCATTTAATAAAATAAGACACTCATTTAAACAAGTATTGTTATCATAGTGAAAAAATATTGTTCTTGTGTACAACTATTGGGGTAGCAATGTACAATCATTGGAGTATTTTATATTAATTGTTTGTTCTATCACAAATATAAAAGGTGAGCACAATAAATACCATGTATTTTCCCATTAAATGTGAAGGATTTTCAAAAAGTTTTATTGTTCAACTATTGGTCCATTTTTGTTTGATATAAGTTATATTTTAAATAATTATGTATTTTTTTTATAACTGCAAATAGTTTTTTTTTGTTAAATTATTTTTTTGTGTTCAACTATTGATCCATGTGTTGAATATAAAAGGTAGAGATATCAAAGATTTATGGTTACCAATAGGTATTTGGTCCATTTAGGTTGCATATGAATTTTATTGTGAATAAAAATATGATATTCTATAAGCAACAAATGATATGTTTTGTTCAATTACTAAGGGTCTCATGATTAATTTTGGTCGAATCTTTAAAAAGTCAAATTTTAGACACTTCTTAATAGATGTGCTGATGTGGCGAGTTGCATGATGAGTCACACCTCCAAACCTTAGTTATAGATAGATAAGAGGTCAGTCCACACTACAAAATAAAAATAAAAATGAAGGTTCTACGATATTCTAGTCAATCGCTACATGCTAACAAAGTTAGCTTGCACGACTACTAACCCCTCTCCCTTATACGACAGCTAGATATGTGGTATGGCAGCTTCAAACATCCAAGTACGACAACTCACTTATGTAGTCAAGTTGTTGCTATATGCGGATGACCTTACCTTGATGGAAAATTCAGAAAATAGTCTTCAAGAACATCTAAAAGCTCTAGAGCTATTTTTCCAAGATGTAGGGATGCAAGTGAACTTCAACAAAACCAAGGTCATGATATTTGCGTTGAAAAGAGCTAAAGAAGCAATTAAATTTTGAGTTTGAGGGAAACTCCTTGGAGGCGATAAATGAATACAAGTATTTGGGTCTTGATTTTTGCAACACTCTCAGTTGGGAGACCTGTAGGGCAAAAAGAATTCAAGGGGGTTGGAAAACTCTCTACTTGCTTCAAAACAGATGTAGATCAGTTGAGCTATGGGATTGGAAAACAAATAAGAAATTACTTGGGTTGCTTGTTACACTCGTAGTCTTATATGGTTGTGAAGTTTGGGGCCGCAACACATCAGCATTAAAATGGGGGCAAATAGAAATATTACAAAAGCACCTAATCACAAGCAATTTCAAGATAAAAAATATAGTTCCATATGAGATTGTTTTAGTTGAGGTGGGAGCTTTCCCAATGGAAATGGTAGCATTAATTCGTTTATTAGGCTATTTGAAAAGAATTGAGAATATTGGGGAACATCGATGGCCCAAAATTGTGGTGGAAGAAAACTTAACTAGAAGGAAGAGCATGTGGATGAGACAAAATGTCAAGTGGATGGAAAAATGGGGGATAAGCATGCAAGAGTGTCCAAACACAAATGTAGAAATTAGAAGGTATGTAAAAGAGAAGGTCAAACATATCATGTGATTAAAACAACTTGGTCGAAAAAGAGAGCACCATGTTTTGCATTTTAACCCCACTTGTGATCACGGGCAAAAATATTACGTGGAGGCAGATATAAAGTGGAAGGCTAAAATGTTGATAGCCCAGTTAAGAACTAGCTCCCACTGTTTGAGGTGTGAAATGGGAAGATGGAAAATACCCAAAGAGGCATGGGCAGATAGGATTTGTTGTTTCTGCTCTTCGGGTTTAGTAGAAATAGAGTGGCACTATGTCATGCCGTGTAAGGCTTACGAGAACATCAGGTGCAATTACTCAGATTTGTTTAAAGTCAAATCGTTAGAGGCCTTGTTTGAAGAGGAGAAGATTGCTGAAACAACAAGTTACCTGATCAAAATACACAGTAGAAGAAATAAAATCAACAAAGAGTTAGAGGGCTATAAGGAGTAGTTGGTGGGGTTGGTGGCTGCTCTATTTGTTGCAAAATGCGGTTTTTGTTTTGTTTCCTAGGTCCCATAGACTAGTTGGTCTCGTGGATGTAATTAAAAGCATTCATTCATTCAACCCTTTTAATTGCTACGATTTCCACTTCAAGAGCTTGTGTTGGATTTTTTTTAACTTCCTTGACATTAATTGCAAGTCCAAGTTTGACTCGGGTGGCTCCAAACATTCTCGTATGGCAGCAACTTGTACGGTCCATGTTTTTATTTATACCTGTACATTGCCTTGACCCCTTCAACACCACTTCACCCTTTAAAAATCTTCGTTGTCTTTTGTATTCAACAATTTACCTTTCCTTGTTATGGTACTCATAAACCTTAAACCATATGATTCTCTGAGCTTGTTACAACTTCATATATTAATGTGACAACTTCAAGCTAACTTGTACAACCTCACAATTACATAATTTTTATATTAAATGGTACATATGAAACCAAAATTTACAGCTAGACAGTAAACACCTGAAACTTGTAAGATATTATTTCCATAAAAACCTCTCATGAATACCAAAATAAATACCAGCACAGTCCCTATCTGGAATTGTCAGCAAACACCCAAGAAGGTGTCACATCCCATGTAATTAAAGCCCATAGAACGGAAGTCCAAGAGCGTAAAGGCATGACATTAACTCATTGAGGGCATGGGAACTATTGTTGCAACCTTTTCAACCAAAGAAACTTCATGAATCAGGTACCCATCATTACAAATAACCGGTAGTGCAACTTAATGTATGTTGATGATTGATATTAAAGCTTAATGTGTGCTCTTGTTCTTTAGATGAAATCTTTTTATATTTAGGATATATATTAAATTTTTGCCAATCATAGTCATCATTCCAAGCTGAGTTTGACAAAAATATTAGGTGACAGTTTAGATAAGAAAATATCAGTCTCTTCCCAAAAATTTACATGTTAGTGGTTGGAAGTAGATGAACATTAAAAGGCTGTTAAAATAATGAAATAGGTGTCTCTCTACACCCATATAGTAAATATGTAAACAAAATTAACAAGATGGCTCAAAGAAATGTGGCCTCAAGGAATGCCTTGGTGGCGGGATGTGTTAAAGGCCTCAGAAAATTAAATACAAAACATCCTGCCTGCTTACACTCAAATTGGAACTCGTGAAGAGGGTATGGATGACATCAAACATAATTAAAAATGGGTTACTATCCAATGTTATACTTGCCAAGGCCACTATCTAATCACTATAGTCTTCACGTCAACTCATGCAAAAATAATTTATGCACAAGCTCTCTCTTGAATGATTCCCAACTATGACTAATTCTCTTTATAGCTAATATTGTGTGAATAGGATTTTAAGTTCTGCATTCTATGGTGAAGAATGTTTCCTTATAATTGAATAAGGCATCATAATTTTTTTTATGGGTTATTTATCTTGAAGAAGACATTTGTAAGGACTACAATAATAGTCCATTACTTTGAAATTAATTCTGTAATAAATTTGCACACAATTGTGGCTACTACTTAAGAAAGGATTTAAGACGTATGTTCCCTTCCTTGGTTATAACTGTTAGGCTCTTTGACAATCTATTTTGACTTTATGTAGTCTCATACTAGCTCTTGAATATTTAACCACTTAGTGAATTCATTGAGGTGTAGAAAATTTGTTATGGGTTGGGGCCTTATGGGTAATCCGTAATCTGACTTATGCTAATTGGACATAAGTTATGTAAATTATCAAATTACAAGCATGTGATTTAAGTCACCTTATTTAGTAAGGGATATTCAAATACTAACTCCTTGCATATTTATTTGAGAGGTAGGGAGAATATTATATAATTTGTAGCATAACAACTGGATAGGTATAGAATGGCCTTGTCTTAAGGGAATTATGTTAGACTCTATGCTAGCAATGGTAGAATATACCTACATTTTGATTGTATGAAGTGACTTATGGCTAACCATTGAGGTCAAAATTAAATAAAAAAACAAGTATAAATATTATTTAGATCAAGAATTGTACGAATATAGGAGTATTGTATTGTGCCATAACATAATAAGATTAGAAAGTTAAGAATAATATTATTGAATGTACCTCATTATACAATGATATAAGGATATGGTGTTGCCCATCAATCTCAAGTACGACTCAAACATTGATCATGTGTAGAGCATGTAATTATTGCTGTAAGTATTTGGAGGTTCATAAGGATAAACTATACAGTTATGATACTTGATTTTATAGAGCCATATTGTGAGTAGGAAACCTCACTTGGACCTATGTCAAGGCTTCTTACACTATTGATGCATGATAATGATATTTGACTACTTTAAAGGGATGTATGTACTTTATTGACGTCTTGTTCTTAAATGGAGTTAAGATTATTGAGCAACCTCGTACCTAGGTATATTGCCATCTCCATGCCTAGAAAGTTATATCTTTTGAAGGAAATAATTTTGTATGTCTTTATTGAGGTCTTACTCGTTTTAATGGAGATTGATGTCAAAAATTAAAAGGATCATGATGCTTGATCGTATTAGTAGAATCATTTGGAGCCATAGTGGGGATTCACATAATGGTCACATTGTGAGTAGATCTTGAGTATTACTACCCCTATTGTTAGTAAATGTATTCTTATCGTGATATCTATTAGAGTGGGTTATACTCATATAATACGAATGTTAAGGGGTTTCTTATTTGTATAATAGAGAGTTTAAAGACATCAAGAACCAATTCATTGCAAAATCACATTATAGGTCATCACATTTTTATCCTAAATAAAACCCTATGTTTAAAACTATCATTAGGGTACCAAATGTTGTACATCTTTGACAGTTGATTGAAAGAGTTCTAGGATGCTCACATTGAATTAGGATCAATATGAGTGGGAGGTCAAGTTGTTTTATGGACGATATTTTTAGAAGTTCCTTAGTATAGGTTTACTATATTGTGAGCTTAGTTAAATGTTTTCTTACATATTGACAAACGGTAATAATTGAAGGAACTCATTAATGAAACCTTATTTATTGGAACCTATGTGTAGGTTCTTTGAGAGACCTTGTGAGGAGAACATCATGTGACTTTGATCCGCTTGGAAGCGGGTATGTAGACGGTCCTTGGGCGAAGGATGCCTTGTGACCTCAAGTCCATAGGGGGAAGATCTAGGGGGATAACTCCCTGATTTTGGGGTTGTTCCTAATTGGTTTGACCTTCTCTCTTTAGTAGGGTTTAGATGAAGCCAAAATGGGTATTATATGGTTACGAAAGAGCTAAGAAAACCTAATAACTTGTATTTAATACATAATGTGTTTTTTTTAGTAAAATGAAATAATGGATTTGACTACTAGTAGTGGGTACATGTTGAGTTGGACTCATCTCATGTTGGTTCTGGGTGTTTTCTTTTATGTAATGTGAAAATTAACCTAAAACTTATATGACTACGTATAGGTTTCTAATTCAGTCAATTGTGATCTACAATTCAGTCAATTGTGATCTACTTATTCTATATTAAGAACTATCTTCTAGTTATAGTGCTATGCATGAGTCAAAGAGCAGTACTATTATGCTCAAGATTGGCAGGTGTCTAGGAGAAGTACTATTATGCTCAAGATGGATAGTAGTCAAGGAGCACTACTATTATGCTCGAGATTGATAGATGTCTAGGAGTAGTACTATTATGCTTGAGATTGACAGTGGTCAAAGAGCAATACTATTATGCTCGAGATTGACAGGTGGCTAGGAACAATACTATTATGCTTGAGATGCACAATAGTCAAGTAGTACTATGATGCTTGAGATTGACAGTAGTCAAGGAGCATACTATGCAAGTGATGGTCATCCTTGGTTTCTTAGTCGTTAGATGGATTACAGGGAAGATAATTTCTAATGAAGAATAGGTAGGTAGCAATTGGACCAACCTCATAGCATAGTTTTGGCATATCTTGATGTGGAAATGGTATACTTGACCCAGTTGAGTTGAGGGAAGACCTTGGTGGAGTATGGGATACACCAAATCCTTTTCCCAGTTGTTCAATGGTGCAAAATATTGGGGAAAAGGATGGGACCCACGGTGTAGTGCACAATGCACCAACATTCCTTTTCTATCCAGGATGCATTAAGGGAAAGTGTGTGTTAGCCAATGTGAATGTGTTTTCCAGTCATTGTGGTATATGTGATATGTGTGAGGCGGTCACTATTGTACTTATGATTTACAAATGTGCCCATCACTAATGTACTTGTGATGTATGTATGAGTTGGTCATGGTGTATATATGTTGAAACTAGTCATTGGGTATTTATGATGTATGGCAGAGCTATCCATTGTGTATAGGTGATGTATGCTTGAGCCAGTCATGGATGTACTTGTGATGTACACATGAACTCGTCACCATTGTATTGTGATGTGCGTATGAGCTAGTCACTATGATACTATGTATATGTAACACATGCTAGAGCTAGTCATTATGTGTATGTGACGTATGCTGGAGCTAGTCATTGGGTATATGTGACATCTTGGACCTAGTCACTATGTATATGTGATGTATGCTTGAGTCACTCACTATGGGAATTGGGGAATTATGGAATGATACGACCCTTGTGTATTTGTGTATGTTTGTACACTATTGATTGGTAATGTTCGGTATGAAATCAACACTTGATGGTGAGTTGATACCATTATGGTCTAAGTTGGTAGTTGACACTTATGGTATAGTCATGATTTAAAGGTAAGATCGAAGATATCATACAAGAGGAGAGAATGAACTCCCTCTAATATTGGTGGCGAACTATGAAGCCTTTGATTTCCTACGAAGGGATACTTAGGCATGGTCATTAGGAATGGACCCTTGAGGCTTAGGTCTAGGTCTAGGAATGATCTTATCCTTGGGAACTTACCACTCATATGTGTAAGCATTTAAGCGATGACGTTGAGTTGATTCCACCATGGTGAATGGAGAAGATATGAAGTTAGCATTCCTAAGTTAGATGGAAGATGCTCGATAGATTAAGTTGGGTATTTGTTTTGAATTAATTTTAAAAAAATGGTAGCAACTGAGGGGTAGTTGTTATAGAATGGTCTTTCACCTCCAAAGATGATATTCTCCATGAAGGATTTCATCTTCATGATTTTTTGGAAAAATCTAACATAACCTTCTCCCAAAAATTCATGCATATTGAAAAATGAGTCCAACTCCTTTTTGTCCATCTTTCCATAACTCCCACATATTTCTTGAAAATTGAAATATATAATTTATTTTTAATTCCTTATAACTCCCATTTGAACTCCACATAAAAAAAACATTAACTTCACTTTTTAACTTTAACTTTATGACTTTCCAAGTGCCACTTTATAAAGTTCTCTTTTTTGATATTTTAAATAATGCTAAGTTAAATACTTAATTCAAATTTATAACATTGGCATTTAATTAAATTAATATTCATGACTTAGTCTAGAGAGGGGACATTATAGTCCTCCCTCCCCAGAATTTCTTGTTCCCAAGCAATTTCAACTTTGGATGTTGAAAAATTTGCTCACTTTCTTAGGTATCATCCTCAATTACAAAATTCTTCCACTTCACTAGGTACTCTCTGGAGGTCCTCTTTAGAGTACACTCCCTGATATCAATGATAACTTCACGAATAAGAATAAGCTTTCCCTCCTTGTCAACCAGTGGCAACCAAGAAGAACGAAACACATTATGTCCCAACACCTTCTCGAGGCGTGAAACATGAAAAACACTGTGTACCTTGCTACTTGCCAAAAACTCTAGTTCATAGGCCACTTCTCCAATCGTCTTGGAGATCCTGAATGGTCTATAATATTGTGGCTTCAACTTTTTCAATCCACTCTTTTTGAAGATCCTGAATGGTCCATAATATTGTGGTTTCAATTTTTTTGATCCAATCTTTATGAGAGTGGATTGTCTATAGGGCTACAACCTCAAATGTTTGCTCAATGTGATGTTGGTTTGCATATCGTTTCTACTAATTCTGTGCTTGGTGCAAGTACTCCTTCAAGGATTTTATTATATCTTGATTTTGTTGAACAAATCCTTAGAATGTAACACTCTACTATCTTCAAACAAGTCCATGAAGCTAGGTGGGTCATAACCGACAAAGCCATGAACGGTGATATCTTAATCAAAATCTACTATGTGGACTTATAACAGTACTCACCAAGGTGTAGCCATCTCACTCATGCCTTCTATTGCCTTGAAACATAATTGTGGAGATACCCTCCCACCCACTTGTTAACAATTTTAGTTTGTCCATCTGTCTATGGGTGATAATTGGTACTAGGAGTTATCTCTCTCCCACTCAATCTAAAGAGTTCCTACCAAAACAAGCTAAAGAATATGTTGTCCCTATCATTGATTATGTTCCTAGATAACCTATGGAATTTGAAAACCTCCCTTAAAAATAAATCCGCCACCTGGTTGCTATAAACATTGTTGAAATAGCAAAGACGAGAAAAAAATTGGTTAACTTGTCCACCACAACAAAGATGCAATCCTTTCCTTGCACTTTGGGTAACCCTGTGATAAATTCCATTGAGATACTTTCCCATTTTTTATTGGGAATTGGTAAGGGTTGCAATAGACCAACATGATAAGTATGTTCATGTTTATGATTTTGACATGTGGGGAGCTTTTGAACATACTTAAGGACTTAATTTTTAAGTCTTTTCCATGTGAACCTCGTACAAATTTGCCTGTATGTTTTAAAAAAACTCGGGTGATCAGCCATAGGAGTATCATGAAAAACTCTCATAACTGTCACTTTAAAATGTGAAGTGGTTATCAAATAAACTCTACCCTTGTAAATGATAAGCTCAATGATTACCATATACCTGTCATTTTGTATGGTACCCTCAATAATACCTGTAGCCCAAGAGTCCTTAACATACTTTGCTAAAATCAACTCTTTCTAATCAACAATAATCTCTACTAAAGAACACAAATGGGGTCTCTTGGATATGGTGTCAACAAAAATATTTTTCTTCCCTTTGACATACACAATGTCAAATTCATATGCTTGAAGCCTTCTCGCCTTTTTGTTGTTGTCTATCATTAAGATCCTTCTGATTCAGGAGGTATTTGAGATTGTTGTGCTTAGTCTTAGCTATACAATTCCATCCCACAAGGTATGGTTTGAATTTGGCCAAGGCATGCATAATGACCAACACTCCTTATCATAAATGGAATAACTCCTTTCAACCCCCCTTGACTTCCTGCTCTCAAAAGCAGTCATATTCTTATTTTGTATTAGTACAACACCTATTCCCTCTCCTGAAGCATCTCACTCCAACTCAAAAGGTTTAGAGAAGTCAAGAATGACTAAAATTGGGAAAGTATACATAATATGTTTGAATTGATAAAAGCATCGTTGTGTTGCATTTGACCAACTAAAAGCCCCTTTCTTAGTCAAATTTGTAAGTGGAGCTGTCACCTATGAAAAATCCTTAACAAATCTTCTATAAAACCTGCATAACCTAAAGGAATCCCTTAAGCTATGAGAGATTTGTGGGTGGAGGCCAATCAACAATCACTTTGATCTTCTCAGGATCAACTCTAACACCTGTGGAGCTAATGATGTGGCCAAGGTAAATAAGTTTTGTCAAAACAAACCCACACTTAGACTTCTTGGCATATAATGGTTCCTCTCTAAAATGCTCAATACTTCAATATGTGTCATATGCGCCTTCTAGGTCTTGTTGAAGATCAAAATATCATCAAAAAATATGAGAAAAAACTTCTTGAGCTGATTACAAATACTTGGTTCATACAAGATTGAAAAGTGATTGGGGCATTGGTTAAGCCAAAAGGCATCACCAAAAACTAAAAATGATCATAATGACACTTGAATTTCTCCACATCCTTCTCTCACACTCGAATTTGATGGTAGCCTAACCTCAAATCAATTTTAGAGAAGCAACAAACATTGTGCAACTCATCGATATGCTCATCTATTCAAGGAATGGGATATATGTTCTTAATTGTCTTCTTGTTTAATGTCATGTAGTCAATGCACATACTCATTATGCCATCTTTTTTCTTAACCAATACCACAAATGAAGAAAAAGGACTCTTGATTTGCCTAATGTGCCCCATGTCAATCAACTCCTTAATAGCCTTTTCTATCTCATCCTTATGCCTCTTAAGTTGTCTATATGGTGTGGTAATCACCGGTTCAAACCCCTCCTCAAGCTCTATAACATGCTTTATGCATCTATTAGGGGATCTCCTTGGAGGTATGCTACTAAATTATTTGTTGTGCTTAGAGAACAAAACCTTTACATCATGATGGTATTAATGATATCAAGTTTTCCACGATCCATAAAGTTCTTTAATGATTTTTGGCTTTCATTGTGTGAGAACTTTTGCATCAACGTTTCGGATCACACTCTGTGATCCATCATCAGGATGAGAGCAAAGCTAAAGGATAAAATAAAAATTTGCAAACCAAGAGGTTATTAAAAAGAACAAAAGAAGGGGGAGGAGAGAGGGGGGGACACATAGACCAAGAAGGAAAACAAAATTATATATACATAAATACAATTTTTTTTATATATAAAAAAACAACCAAAAAACAAAACAAAATATCAAAAAAACCACAAAGAAAAAATTAAAAGCACTTAAATATATTTGTATTCATATGAAATTGTGAGTATAATCATAGTAACCCAAAACAATTAAATATGAATACAAAAAATATAGAAATGCAAAAGGCCAAAAAACATAAAATATAAATCAATAAAAAAAAAGAGATTGGCAATTATTCAACCAAAAAATAACAAAATAATAGTACAAAAGAAAAATTCAAAAAGTATATATATATATATATATATATACCTAATCATAATTACAAAAATCACAACCAAATAAAATAAACATGAAACAACAAACCAAAGACATAAAAAACATATTAATAGATTTAGGTATATATATATAAAAATTCAAAAAACTATAGACAAACATTAATAATATAAATGTATATATAATTGAATTCAAAAAAATTATAGACAAGCATTAATAAAAAGGAAGTAGAAATACAACAAAAAAAATAATAACAAAAACCAAAAAAAAAATACGAACAAAAAAAGACAAGCAATTACCAAAATCAAAGAGAAACAAGTAAACCAACAAAAAATGAAAACTAAAAAAAACAAAAGTCCAAAACAAAACATCAAAAAGAATATAATTAAATAAGTATATATATAAAATTGTAAGCAAGAACAAGGTAAAAATAAATATGTATTTTTATATGTATAAGTATATGTACGTACATATACATATACATATACATAAATAGAAAGGAAGGAAAACCACAACAAAGCTAAAAAAATAATAAAAACAAAGCCAACACAATGAAAGAGTAGAAGCAGTAGGCCAACACAAACCAAGGGAGAGGAAAAGAACAAGACAAGGAGACCAAAGCACGAGAAGGGGAGGTAGGAAACCCATCGATCAAGGAAAAGCAGGGGAATCAAGGAGAGGAGGGGGGATGAAGGATTTGAAGGTTGGCTAACAAGGGATGCCAAGCCTGACTCAACTTCCACCCCTCGTCCCGATTAAGGTTCATGGGGTGGTTGTTGATTTCAATGGCTTCTTTTATCTTTTGTTTGACAAAATTATCTTCTTTATGCAGGATTTGGGTGCTTTCAATACAAATATGGTGCTTGGTGGAGGAAGAGTGGTCGGCTAAAGCAAATTTGAGGACCCGCTCATGTCTGATGTCAGCTATGTGCTCTTTGATTATAGTGCTGAATGATTGACCAGTTTCACCAATATAAGGTGCACCATAGGAGCACACAACCTTGTAGACTCCGGAGTGGAGAAGGATGTCCTTCGTATCTTTGAGAAAGGGGAGCCGATTCCTCACAGTGGAGAGGGGTTTGAAAGCACATTGGAGACCTTTCTTACGAAGGATCTTGGAGATTTTTTGGATAAGCAATCAAAAAAGGGGAGAGAGGTAACATGGAGACCAGAGGAGCGGATGGTTTTGGATATGGAGTGGAAACAAGCCTCGACTTGGTTAAAGGCTCAAGAAATTTGCTTAGTAGTGTATCCATTAAGAATGAACACGTAAGGAAGATGATCTAACTCAAAGTTTAAGTTATCCTCATCACAAATTCTAAAGGCTCTCAAGGCAAGATTTTTAAGGACACCACTTTTTTGGCATAGGTGGTGGAGAAGATGAGTGGAGATAAAGATTGGTGTGGGTGGCCTTGCGATACATTAAAGAATCGTGATGCAAAAATTGTGGGTGGCCTTGCAATATGTTGATGCAAAAATTCTCGCACAATCAAAGCCAAAAATCATTAAAGAATCATGATGGTAACTCCTCTTTTGTTGTTTTGTAACTATAGGCATAATAATATATTTTTCTACCCACTCTTCCTAGTCTTGTCTAAAATGTCTCTCCAATCGCTTGAAAGAGACTGTTCGTGGCTCACCATTTGACATACCTCTAAGTATGATCTTCTTACCCTTTGCATTAAATTTCATTTCCATGGTTTGAAAAATCATACGAAACTCTCCTATGGAATGTAGCCATTGCATACCAAGTACCACATTTGTATCTCTTATGCTCACCACATAGAAGTCATCTCTGATCTCATACTCACCTAATTGAATGCTTAAGTTTGGAATCTTCCTAGTGCAAGTGAGGGTGAATCCATCAGCTACCATCACTTTGAAACCTTCACAATATTCTATTTTGATTCCTCTTCTAGCTACAACACCCTCATCAATCAAATTGTGTGTGGCACTTGTATCAATGAGTCACTATACGTTATCCACCTAACACTCCCTAAAATCTAAAAGATCCAACTTTCTGAAAGCTAGAGAGTTGGAACATTACACCTTCACAACCTTGCTCTTTTCCAGACTTTTCAAATGAGATTTCATCTTGACTTTCCCTTGAGTCAACTTGTTTGTCTAATTTTTCTAAAGTTGATTCATTAGCTGAGAAGTACTCAATATATTTAGCCTTTGCCTTGACAACACATTTATGAGTTGGGTGTTATGACTCACTACATTGGAAACATAATTTCTTCCTCTTAAGTTGATTGAGTTGATCATTATCCAATATGGATGACACATTTTTGGACTAGTTGGAATTCTTTTGGAAATGTTTCTTGTCCTTATCCTTCCTATCTAAGAATCCCTTTTCTTGAAATTTACTTTTTGAAGTAGATGAATCCATGTCCCTTGCTTTTTTATTGCATCCTGTAATGTAGGTGGACTAAATTCTTTAATCCAACTTCTTAATGGATCTGCTAGCCCATACATAAATAAAACAATTAACCTCCTCATTGAAACAATGGTTACCAAAATTGGATAACCTTTGAAAATTAACAATGGAAAAATCAACATAACCCCATTGCTTAAGCTATGTCAACTCTTTAAAATACTATTCTAGATTTTTTTTATCAAATCTATCAATTAGCCTCTTAGTAAACTCTGCATATGAATCAATCTGATCAATGTCCCAAAGTGACCTTTCCATGATGCCACCACTCACGAGCACTATCATCTAAATGTATATTAGTATATTTAATAGCCTCATCCTTTGGCATTGGATTGAGATGAAAATAAGTATCTAGCTTTTGCACCCAAGCTCTAGTTGTAGTCTCTCGATATCCATCGTAATAAGGAATTGATAGCTTACCAAACCTCCTTTGCAAGTCTCAATTATGAGGTCTACCACCCTCATGAGTTCTATGCTTCAACCTAAGATCCATGTAGTCACAAAAAGACATTTCAACTTGAAATTTAATTCCTGAATTCCTTCAATCTTGTAAAATCAAATCCTGCAACTCTTGTTGTGTTGACTCATTTTCAACTTGATGGTTATTCCTTGGAGGAAAGTTAGGCATTAAAGGTCTAGAGTTTGTTGTCTTGGTCACAATATATCGATTTACAACTCTATTATTGACTAATTCATTCCCATTTCCATCATTTCTTTCATGGCCATTGTTCCCATCATTTTTATTATTGTTACCCATCATATGTTGATTCATTAGTGCACACATTTGAGCTCATTTCAGTTGTAAATTTTATTTTCCTCTAGCAAGATCATTCAAGATTTTTATTGTACTTGGTTCCCCATGCTCTCTATCGCCATATTTATTTCAATTTGTTCAAAACTTGCTAAGGGATCAATACAACCTATACCATTGCTATGGGAAAATATTGATGTATTTCAAGTATACTTGAAATAGTTTGCCCCTCTGGAACTTGAGGGGGTTGCCACTAAGTTTTCCTTTGTTCTCGATTAAAATATCCGTGTTCTCTTTCACTCATAAAAGGTAGTGCAACTCAATGAATATGTTTAAACAAAGGTTGGTAGTAATAACCAACTTTGATACCATTGTAATATACACCCCTATATATTTTTCCCATGATGTTCCACACTAGCTTCTTAACAAGAATTTGTAGTTTCAACAGTCACAAAACTTAGACACTTTGTCAAATAGTTGTAGGTTTCAAAGTTGCATGCATTCATTTTTTGTTTCCATATTTTTGAATTAAAATTCTCATAACAACCATTACAAATAATAGTTTCCAGTCTGCAGATTTAATAACAAGTTTCTTCACATTAGAAAGCATGAAATGCTATAAACAATATAAATTTATAAGATTTTGGCACAATAATTAAAAACAATTTGCATATAGATTAAACTTATTTCTGACATGTAGAATGCATTTGTAGATCTTACATTGGTTTCCCCTAATACAACTCACTTCAATAGTGATACGACACCATCCTAATGTGTATGGTACAATATTTATCTTGTTGCAAATTGTAGGGCAACTAGATATGTGGTACAAAAAATTCAAACATCCAATACAACAACTTAAGAAATAATAATTCTTTATAACCCAAGTCAGAACCCCTTTAATTGCTATGATTTCCACTTTAAGAGCTTGTGTTGGATTTTTTCAACTTCCTTGACATTAATTACAAGTCCAATTTTGACTCAAGTGGCTCTGAACATTCTCATACCATAGAAATTTGTATGTTCCATTTTTTTATTTATCCCTATACGTTAATTTGACCCCTTCAACACCACGTCACCCTTTAAAAATCTTCACCAATCCTTTAGTATTCAGCAATTTACCTTTCCTTGGTATGCCAATCATAAACCTTAGAATATACAACTCTCTTGAGCTTGTTATAGCTTCATATATTAATGTGATAGGTTCAAGAAATCTTGTATGACGTCACAATTACAATTTTTTTATATTAAATAGTACACAAATATGAAACCAAAATGTACAGCTAGACAATACATACTTGAAACTTGTAAGATACTATTTCCATAAAAACCTCTAATGAACACCAAAATAAATACCAGCACACTCCCTATCTAGAATTGTTAGCAATCACCTAGGAAGGGTCTTTGACCTCTGAAGATGATATTCTCCACGAAGAATTTCATCTTCACGAAGTTCTGAATAAAACTAGCAGCATAACCTTGTCCTAAAAATTCATGTATATTAAAAAAGAGCCCAAAATTCCTTTTTATCCATCTTTTCATAACACTCACACATTTCTTGAAAATTGAAATTTTTACTTTATTTTAATTCCTTATAACTCCCATTTGGATTCCACATTAAAAAAACATTAACTTCACTTTTTAATTTAAACTTTATGACTTCCTAGGCATCACTTTATAAAGTCCCCCTTTTTTATATTTTAAATAAGCACTAAGTTAAATATTTAATTTAGCTTTATAACATTAGCATTTAATTAAAATAATATTCACAACTTATCCTAGAGAGAAGACATTACAAATTTCTTGGAAAATGTCCATGCTCATGATAGAACTTGCATTTAAATGGTATACACTCAATCAATTCTTCAAATGTGAGAGAAAACTTTCTGTTTCAGATTAATGGATTCAACAAGCCCATTAAGAAGATAAAATTCCACACAAATACATGCAACTTATTTGTAATTTGTTTTTCTTTAGGTAGAGATCATGTTTTCTATCTCCCAAAAGCATTTTCCATTTCCTTTGGTGCTTCCTCATTCCTTAAGAGAAAATGAAGAAATGAGAGTCTTACCTAGACTAGAACATAAGAGGTTGTTTCTTCTATTAGGTAAAAAACAATCGCCTAGTGATTCATGTATAGACCACATGAGCCAATAATCAAGGACTTTTGAAAAATCTGGTCCATCTCCATTTTAACAAAGGATGTTGCAATGAAAAATAACTCTCCCACACAGTGCAATTCCAATATCCCCTTGGATCTTCAGTCTCCATTCTCTATCCACCCAAGTTTCCAACAATTTGTAGGAGGGCCAAGCAACTTGAAGTTTACCCACCAAAGAATACTCAAATACTTGATAATCAGATATGTTGATTCCCTCCAAGGAATGTCTAAGAGGAAATGTTATCTTAGTGTTTAACCATTCAAAGATTTTCATTGATTTCCCAAAGATTGAATTTTTTTGTAGTAGTAGAGGCATTCAAATTGGAAGATGCTTTCATCCCAATGTACACTCCAACACCTTCATAGGAATGGGGAGCCATGAGGGCAAGCCAACTAGAAAATGCAAAAAAGTAGGTTGTTGATAATAGAATGCATGGTTTGACACAACTATATTGAACCAAAATTTGTCTCCAATTATTAAAAAAAATGTCAACAAAAAACAATGGTGACTAAGAAAAGGTATACTTGAAAGAAAATATACTAGTAGCCATTGTTGAGCTAGCTGACCACTAGCTACAATCATAGCACTACAAACTTTCTTGCCAAATCACTCATTTTATTTCTTTAAGTTCAAACAACCTTGACTGATCTCTATATTTTTTCTAGCAAGACCAATGTTACATAGTAAAGTACTCTTACAATGGCGTATAGAACTCAACTACAACATATCAACCAACCTAAAGAATCTTGATACACAATATATCTTGAAAAACTATGACTAATATATGAGCATATATGACCCCAATAAAAAAGCATATATCCAAAACACAATTATTTTGTACTCCTCTTTTTTTTTTTTTTCTTATCCAAGGTTTTGAGCATATTTTGAACTAGAATTTTATGTGCCTTGATCTTGAACTCCATACATTCTCTAATCCAACCATCATAATAAACACTAATGGGAATACCCAAGATATGGAGTCTAAGCATCATCACTATCAATGTCAAAAGAGTTGACCAAAGCATGAAAGTATATAGTTTTAGGAGCACTTGTGGGTTTTAGAAGTGAAATAATCCAGCCATCTAGCCCATATTGTGCATTACTATTAGCTACTCCATTTACCCAGTTAAGAAATATCTCATTTTACTTGTTTTGCTCACTTGGAAAAGGAACACCTTTAGCAACAAAATTCTTGGCAATCTTCTAGACTTTTCAATTTGAAAGCTAAATTGAAATGGAAGAAAAGAAAGGCTAGCTTCTTTGGAGAATCTAGCGAGATCCCTCTTTTCTCCTTGGAAAATTCTCTCTTTTTGCAAACCAAATAAATCAAAAAAATTTAGCAAAAAAATGACAACCAAAGTTTATATTAGAGTTTTGAAGGTTTGATAGAGCATGAAATGATGCCAAAAATGATATCAACCAACCAATCGCTTTATTAGAACAATTAACCTAAGTTGGAAGAAAATCATCCTACAAGTTAATCAAAAGGACATTGAAAGAACAAATGCATGGCATAAATAATCCTATTTTAGCCAAGACAATGTTGGCATTAGACAACACAATTTACTTATTTTTATAACAAAGCTACTTGATATAAATGATTTTTTTGGTTCAAGACAAGTATTGAAATACAAGGGAAATGACACAACAAAAATAATGAACAATATAGTTTAATCCAATTACAATGTGATCAAGCCAATAAAATATATCAATGAATTAATGAAGCAATACAATAATATAGTAAAATCAAAATGTAAACCACCAAATTGGATATATGTGTAGAAGCCTATGCGGGAAAAAATCCCACCCCATTGAGACCTTAGCTTGTATTATTCTCAAAAGATGAAGTATAGTAATATAACACATATCCATCTAATAGTATATTAGTTGCAAGAGACCATCTACAAAGAACCATATCCACTATCCCATGCCTCCAATATATGGGAATTAGAAAAAATAAACCATCTAGTAGTATTCAAAACCATGAGCTATGGCAAAAATCCAACACTTATGGTCATGGTCAAGCATCTCAAATTAGTATGTATTATCCCTTACACATCATGGATTTGGTTGTAATGGTTAATTTGATCAAGATCTCATCCTAGGTAATTCATGAAGGCATTAATAGCATTTTCATAACACCAAATATGAAAGATCTTACAACTTGCAATCTTGACCAATTGTAGTGATCTCCCTATTAAATATATTTAAATAAAAATATCTCGTATTCTTAAGAATAAATAAATCACCTCCCTCACATGAGTGTCAAACTTAGCCCCATTCCATGATGTTTGGAGACTAGACATTATTTATCATCTACATAATTAAATTACAATTACAAGACTTAGGACTTGTAAGGTGAATGACACACCTAGTCCTAACAAGACTCCAAATCCTTTTAACCGTTTTGGACCAAAAAACACTAGGATCAATATGTCTCCACAAAGAATTGAGTTTACCATCAACTCATCTAAAATTGAAAGCATATAATACATATATTTAGAAGAAACAAGCATGTTGCAGCCTCCAACCCATTCCACCTTGTCCTAGGCATTGCCAACCCTACATTTATTTAGTGGGATGACTTTGCTTATGAATCAAAACACACATTGTTTTATGTTTCTATCTTTGAGATACTCCTAGTAGATAATTTCATTTTTCCCTAGAATGTTTTCAAAACATTGAATTCCTTTGGAAGCACCCAATCTAGTAGAACATCCTTGAACTGTAAGAGCTAATGTCTTATCCTTAAACTTCAAATTACACTAAATAGATTTGGGGGCATGAACGATTTTTCTATAATAGATTTTTTTTTTTTAATTGAAGATTCTAACCATTTCCCAAGCCTTCCAAATAGAGCCAATAACATGGGGGACATTGGGTTTAACTTTAAATTGTCCAAAAAGGTCTTGAAAATGCAAGCCATTTCAATTAGGTTTCCATTAACTAATATTGTCTAATTAAGAATTTACAGATTCATTAACATCCAAAGCATGTATAATTCACTTCACAACAAGGTAAGTACCACATGTTGGAACTAAGATGCTACTCCCATGATTTTTTGTAAATGTTTAGTTAACATGCACAACACAACTTGCATGCAATATAAAATAGGCCCAATTAACATCGTAATAATTGTATGCAAGTTACAATCATGCTCATAAGTGATAACTCTTTGTAAGTAATATTTGAAATGCATGGAAAGGCTATCATAATTTCCATTGAGGTTAAGTAACTAAATTAGCGAGGGCTAAGGTTAAGTACATATAAGAGTGATTTTGAAGCATGCACGCTTTAAGTAAGAATTGGAATATATATGCTAGAATATTATTGGGTTTTTAGGTTACTACAATGAGGGTAATTGATGAAGATTAAGATTGAGAGTCATTAACATTTTGGTTTTGTTGACAAAAAATTTGAGAAAACAACACTCTAATTTAGATAATTTCATGGTTAATCATGTGTAATGAGATCTAATTGTAGTTTGTCTACAATGTTGACACATATTTTGATGCAAAGGTCCTTATGAGTATAAAAATCAAGAAATGGTGAGAATGTTAGCTATTTAGTGATCTTTATGAAGAATTCTGGTGCGAACTATCAAAATACCTATTGAATTGGCTCCATGCATGGGTGTGACAATGGTGAAGCACATACCAACAATTTGTTTGTTGGGCACCTAAATTAGTGTATAGTTTGAGACAAGTGAAGCTTGTGTATACCTATGTTGTCAATGTGTTTATGGAGGGAGAAATTGACTCATCTTCTCTATAATTTGCATCGACAACCTATTTAATTATCAATGAAGCTTTGAGTAAGTTCCCATCTCTTGTTCATTGCAAGTTTCTTAAAGGTTTGTCATTTTGGGTAAAGATGTTGCTTGTTAAGAAATTTGTAGAAGCTCCACTAATGGAATAATTCCCCAATCACACTATAGGGTGCATTGCAAAGGTATGGTTGGATTAGATATGAGCACACATATTATGTGTACTAGTAGTGGAAGGGAGCATTATGAGCATCAAGCGAATTATGAAAGAAAATAAAAAAGTTGCAATAAATAGAACGATGATGGAGAGACCTTAAGTGATACAATGGGTGCAAAGGAATTTATGCATATTAGAAAGCGTTGATACTAGGTAGAATTGTGAGGCATTACTAGATATGGATAGGGTTGGGATATGTGAACAATACCATCCTACTAGCTCTTTATAGTAGGTCATTGATATACTTAACCTTGAACCCACTCTCTCTATAAGGGCATCATCAAATTGTGCCATACATGGATAGGGCAGATTGTAAGGGAAAAAATGAATGAACGTGAGGTCCATTTGATCCATATAGAATGAAATTAAATCAAGTTGCCTTTCTCCACTTCTCACCCCTAATGGATAGACTAGACTCTTTACAAGATGGAGGATGGATGACCACCCTTTCTACCACTCCCTATCTAGTTGCATATGGACATGATTGTACAATTATGTGCTAGCCAAAATGACTTAGCTCAAGAAGCTAGATGCATTATCTATAGTATGAAACTCTATAATATTGCCAAATCCAATGAATTTTGCTTACATGAGAAGTATGCATGTAGGTTAGGTGAATGGCATTTGGGTAGTCTAAAAAGATTTTTTAATTTTCTTAGCCTTGTAAACTTGGTGAATAGATTAGAATTATATCAAGAAGCATGAAAAAAAAGATATGGATGATTATACATTAGTTGAACTCAAAAGGATTTGTGCACAAGAAACTCAAAAAAATGTGTTTACAAGGATCAATCAAAGCAATTTAGATGATATAACTCCTATTGAAATTTGATGGGTGTATGCAAAATAATACCATCATCTACTAATTGGGGTTCTAAGAAGGATGAAACTTGTAGTTTTAGAAAAAGTAAACCTATGGCTGGTATCCATTTTAAAAAGTTGTTTCAATATTCCCAAGATAGAAAAACCAAGGAATTTCTAGTCCATATATATCAAGGAACGGGAAATGTAAAGCCATTCCTATTCCAAAGAAAAAAAATCATAGAAATATGAATATCAACACCTAAGTCCGTTCTCAAGAAAACAAGCCATCCATGACTAGTGTCTATGCATGTCAAGTGCTACACATGTGGAGGACCATAGTATGCCATAGACCGTCTAGGAAAAAATGCTAATTTTACTGCAAAATCTTTCTATGAGGAAACCCTTTACAATCCATCTAGTCAATTCTATGAGCTATTAGAAATATTAGTAGAAAGCTATGCCACAATAAGGAATATAATAATTAGGGAAAAAATGAAAGGGAAAAAGAAAAAAAAATCCTCAAAAGAAAAAGAGAAAAGTGATGATGATATTATCACAAACTCTTGGAAAGACAAATTGCAGAAAGTTGAAGTACAAGTTTCTACAAATGAAAATAGACGTGTACAAAAAGGAAAATATAATAGAAGTCAAAGAAGAATCCAAATTACAACATCAAGATCTTTAGTTCTAAAAAGAGATAAAAATAAAAAATAAAAGAAGAAAAAGTAGTTGAAGGAACATACAACCAAAACCAAATATTCCAAGCCTACATGCCAAAGTCTACCCATAAAACATACATACAAACACCTTCAATGGACAAAAAAAAAGAGGATATATATTTTTCCAACAAAGTTGAATTAGAATATACGATACCTTTAACATCAAAAGAAGAAAAATATAAAGGATTGCAAGTGATGTTATGTCTAAATTAGACTTTTTTTGCAAAGAATTAATGGATTGAAAATACTCTCTAGAACATAAATGCATTGCATATATATTGATCATCTAATGTCAACGTAAATTTTGGCTTGACTATGCAAAATCTATCTCCTTTAAGAATTACCCTAAGCTAACCTATTACAACTCAATCCCATATAAGACAAACAAGTATCGATTAATGAGTGTAGATAATTAAATCTAGATAAGAGGACTGGAACTAAAAATAATCTTTTACTTACCACTTCTTAACTTCATTAGAGATAATAAAAGGAAGATAAATAGGCCTTATGCTAATGCCTTTCACCATAAGATTCAAGTTAGATTGAGTAAGATGCTTCATGATCATATCTTTTAGTTCAGTATTTACATATGAATTTGTGTTATTGACTTCAGAAAAAATAAAATTTCCATCAAGAGAAACAAAACTTTTTTCCTTTGTATTATAACTATGCACTGCACTATTATAGAAGAGATGGAATGCATGGATATGCTCCTATCCATTTTATTAGAACGAGGAACTTATTTGAATTCTTTGTGAGACAACTTGTACTTGCTATAAATCATGAACAGGTACTCTAATGTGTCTTACTTTTTCCCTTACTATTATGTTCTCTTCATTTTACTTCAACAGACAAAATAAGTTGCAACCTATAGATAGATACAAAAGTGAGGCTCTAATACATTTCAAGTATCAAACACAAGTGGATGCAAATTCTAATATTTAATTTTATCAAACATTACATGATTAAACAAATATTAAAATATCTTTCACTTGTGAAAACTACATTTTAAGTACCTCAAGGGTTTTATGAATGAAATTTCATGCCTTTCAATCTAATTACTACACCTACATAATTTCAAAGAAAAATGGACAATACATTGAAACATTGTAGAATATTTTGTGCAGTATATATTTGATGATATTTTGATATTTTCCAAATTTATAAAAGAACACACACAACATTTACAATAATTGTATAATATTATAAAATCTAACATTGAATTCCTTGGTTTTCATTTGAACAAAGGAAAGATAAGTTGTATGAACACATTTTGACAAGGCTAAAAGAATTTCTAGATGAGATCAGAGAGAAGAAACAATTTCAAATGTTTCCAGATTGTTTGAATTATATTTCTGCTTTCTTTGACAACTTGTCCCAAGCCAGAGAGAAAGTTTGCAAAACACTTAAAAAATAATGGTTTAGAATAGAATCCAAAGTCAACTCAAGTATTAAGGCTTATTAAAGCCAAATGTTTCAGAATTGCTAGAAATAGAAATACCATAGCTATCTTTTCCACTAATTCTTAGTGCCAATGCTAGGTGTCACATGGTTAACTGTGCTAAGCAAAGCATATCCAGCTGAAGAAATAGAGTTTGTAGTTATAGGTTAGTGATGCAGGGAACTCCTCTCAGTATACATTCTCAACACAATAGAAATCAAAACATGCAACATAAATTCATAATGATTTTATTGAATTCAAGATCTCCAACAAAACATTACATTCATAAAAACAAAACAAAACTGCAACAAATACTTCACTCATGACCTTCGTGACCTCTCATTTTCCAGCTCAAAGTCATCTCAGCCCCCAACTTCTACACAACCACCTTCTCTCCTTTTTTATATGTTCTAAAAGTATTTAAAAATGGGGCCATTCACTTCCCTGCAATCACCTCTCATCTTCCATTTTAAAATGCAACATTTATGAAGATTTTATTACTGTTTCCTCCTCTTTACTTCTTTAAATGCATCTCACTCTCTAATTTTCCACGCTACTGTTCTCCCCATTTACTATGCCCCTTCTTTTCATTTAAACAAAAATGAAAATCACTAAAGAGGATGCCATCTTGTCTTTCAACACCTCCCACATATGGGAAGAGTTAATAATAATAATGTTATTCAAAAATGAAGAGTCTCCCCCAGTTACAACAGGCGTCTTGACTGCCATACAGCCTGATTTATATATATTTTTAATGCATTTTCATTCGGAGATGGAAATTTATTGCCTTCAAACAACACTTTGCATTTGATTTTGGTGATCACGTTTTGAGAGATTAAGTCGTGTCAGTTGCCTAACAAATGATTTTTAACATAACTTCTGATTGGATGCGAATTTTCACCTGAAAACTGGCTGGAATGTGTGGAATAATCTTATGAAGCTTCCCTCAAAGTCGTTTTTCTCAAACTTTCACGAAACTCTTAAATTAATGTTTTTAATGTCGAATAAAATTTCTGATATTTCTAATTTGTTAAAAAATTGATTACGAAAATTTACTAGTTTATTTATCTTTATATAAAATCTATATAATTAACGTCGTAAAATATTTTTTTGCACTTTTATCTTGTAATGGGGGAGGACTTTCTTTTGGAATATGTTTCTGAAATTGTTTGACTGGTGTACAATATCACCAAGCCCATGTCTTCCTCGTAATAAAGTTGAATCTTCAAGATACATTTTTGAAAAAGGAAATACTCTGCTTTGCTAAATTAATAAGGAAAGCACACTGCTTGCATACAAAACTCTGCTTTAATTTCTCTGCTTTTCCTTTGAGAGTGCAATTCAGTCATGTGGCCACATACAACCATCAGTAGGTCAAGATGGAAGTCTAGGAGTTGGAAGAGTGGTATGCTCTGTAAAACGGATGGTTGTCGCAATGAAACCGATGGTGGTGGAAGAGGCGCTGGTCTCTTTAAAAGAACAGTGGAGATAGGTATAATTTTGGAGCATTTGCAGGGAAGGAAAATGACATACACTATATACATTGACTTACTGGTGTGGATGAAAGGCTTAAGATTTACATGGTTTGTGGTAGCCCTCATGAATGGACAAATACTGCAACAAACCTAGCCATGTCAAATTTTGATATGGACAAATCTAGCAAGTTTGAATTCAATACAATTTTTTCTCCGCAAGTTATGTTTTTGTAGAAATGCTTCATTGTTCCTCTGGAATGAGAGGAGAGAAAGGAGACACAGATGTGGATAACTACTACTTCTATGATATGTTAAACCTATTGGGTTTTCATTTAAGGCATTAGATAATGAATATCTTGTGTTTACATTTTTTTTATTTTTTGGTATATGTACACACATAATGACATGTTTCATTGAGATTGAATTCTGAGGCATCAACATTATTTTAAAAATGATAGCAGAGGTGAACAAAATTAGGCTCAACCCATGCCTTTTGTAGCACCAACATGGTATTAGCTGCCAATAGTGACTCCTATAAATTTATCATATTCTTCAACTTCATCAAGAATGGGTCCACCATTAGACTTAAGTATGAGTTCGAGATTGACTTTAGTTGTAAATCAGGTTGCCAATTCTAGGCCATTTTCTCTTGCTCCAAATGCTCAATTTTTTGATATGCTTCTCGTTCTACAAGAGAAAAGGTGCACTAGTTCACTTGGGAAATTTCAAGTGGATGTTGGGAATTAAAGTGCGATTAATGTTGTTTAACGGGATTGTATTATGAAACACACTTAAGTAGGACCTATAGGTGCATTGAGGGGTCATTTTAACATAAGAAAGGGTCAACTTATTGATGACGAGCCCAGGAAAGTGTGAGAGTTTGTTACAACTCTTTATAACACTTTGAAATAGGACTTGGAAAGGGGTAAGAAGAGGTTGTTTAGGTGAATTATGATGGAAAGGTTTTAGAAAAGTCGGAAAACATATTACAACACTTCACAACACCTTTGTAGGACATCTTTAGGGTTTTGTTGATTTACAAGCATTCAAGGCCTAATGTGAATGTGTTGGCCACATTACAATATTAAATCTAGGAAAAATCATGCCAAAAATCCATAGGAAAAGGCCCAAATGAGTGTGAAAATGGCTACATTTTTCTACGTTGCAGTGAGCATTAAGAATATTTTAGGATTTTTCCAATGTGGTAATTGCATGTTATTTTGGGAAAACCAAAATGGTTTTCTCATCCACAAAATTTTATATATTGAGGCCTTTTTCATTTGAGAAGTTGGCTTTTGGAGAGTTTGAGTTCAGCATAATAGGATGTTGTTGGATAGGTGATAGCGAAATTTTGGTTAAAAATATTGATTTTAATATCACACTTCAACTAAAAAGTGGTACAAAAGATTATGTGATGACCTTAAGTGGATTATGAAGAAGTTATACTAATGGAAGGAATATGTTATTTTTAGCAAGCTATGGATTACTAACATGGCATTTGGATGTTGGACTTTTTAATGGTTTTAGTTCATGATTTATTTATTACTATTGTATTCTTTCATGTATTATATTTTTAATTTATTGGGTGCTTGAGATAGATATTTTGATAGTGAGTTTGTAAATTATTGTTATATTACAAGGATTATGCTAGATGTGTCATTAGTGATACTCTTGTAAATGTTTCAAATCTATAAGTGTATTATAGTTTTTTATTATTTAATAATACATTGAAATTTTTTGTAATGTAATGTTTTTTTTTTTAAAAGAAAAATTCCATATAAATTTTGTGTAATGGTTTATTTATTCTATATTTATTTGCTTGTACTTTTATGATTAGTCTAATTTTTGTACATATCTCCTCTCCTAAATTAATTTAAGAACCATATTCCCTAAACGTAGAATTACTATTATAAATTATTATCATCAACTCATAAAACACATAACGTCTTATTAATACATGCCTGCCATTACCACCTCAAATTAATACATTATATTCTTGAAAGTTCAATTTCTACAAAATTCAAGGATAATTAACTGTTTCCAACAAAAAGAAATGGATTTGAATGTGGAAAATTACCTTTTAAGACCAATTATTAAACAAAAAGAAAATCCATAAAATATTATTAATACATGCCTATCATTACCACCTCAAATTAATATTTTACATGTATGAAAGTTCAATTTCTACCAAATTCATAAATTATTTATTGTTTCCAGCAAATAAAAATGGGTTTGAATGTGGGAAATTACCTTTTAAGATCAATTATAAGATAATTTACTGTTTCCAGCAAATAAAAATGGGTTTGAATGTGAAAAATTACCTTGTAAGACCAATTATCAAAAGAAGAGAGGATAATATTGTATCTATACTTATATAGAAATGAATAGAATCCATAAACATGTAGTTTAGATGGGTAAATAATCACTTTATTTGATTGAGATGGGTATATAATCAACCTTTATTTGATTGAGATTTTCTAGATGTTTCAATTTTAACATCAAGGAGGGTAAAATTTTTATTAAATCAAGGAAACCTTACAAAGCAAGGGCATTAAATGGCCCTATCAAGCTCCACCAAGCGATCCAATTGTTGAGACAAATCTGGGGGTAATTGGCCCCAATCCACCAAATTCCAATCTTGAATATGATCCGACGCCCATTTAGCCAAGCAATCAACCACCCCATTCCATTCTCAAGGAATATGAGTGAAAGTAATATACTCCAGAGAAGCACAGAGGGTGAGAATTTGTTGCACAATCAAAGTCAGTTGCCAGCTCACATCATCCAAACACTGCCTTTTCAGCAAGTTCACCACAACCTATGAGTTAGACTCACAAATGATCCTTCGCCAACCCAGTTGACTGCCACGCTCCACAGCCAATAAAATAGCCTGAGCCTCCATAAGATTATTAGTATGGAGGCCCTTATACACAGAAAAGATAAACTGGACCTTGCCATAGCTATCCCTGCCAACACCCCCAATCCCAGCATGCCCCGGGTTTCCCCGAGAAGAGCCATTAGAATTGATTTTAAGGACACCATGAGGGGGAGGAGTCCATCTCCCCTCCCTATTCACCTTCGGGGAAGGATGTCTACATCTGTTACGCATGAGCTGACGCTGTAGAGGAGGAAGATGAAGACGATTACAACAATCAATCATGAGGATCCACCAACACAGTCATATCACACTTAGCCGCAATGGTTTCCCCAAGAGAATGTAGAATTTTCCACCAGAGATGAGGGGCCCTCAGTAGCAAATCCTGAAAGATCCGCCTATTCCTTTCCAACCACAAGCTCCAGATAATAAAGGAGGGCCCAAGAGCCCAAGCAGCTTGAAGAAAGGTGGTAGAAACAGGGGCCTTGCCCCACCGTTCCCCAAACTCCGCCAAAGAGGAAGCATGCCAGCAAGATGTATTCCACACCCCCCACCAGAAATGCCAAATCTCCCTAGCATAGGCACAATGAAAGAAGAGATGGGAGACACTCTATTCAATACCATGACATAAAACACACATAGAGAGGCCATGAAAACCCCGCTTACATAAATTATCCCAAGTAAGACACCGGTTTTGAGCCACTAACCACATGAAAAAATTGCACTTGGGCCAAGATAGCTTGTGCCAAACTTGCTTCCACCAAGGGACCTCAGTGTCCCCAAACAACTGTCTACCCAATTTCTTATAACCAGCCGCCATAGAGTACTTTTCGGACAAATCAGAGCCATCCCAGGCCAAGACATCTGGGCCACTCAGAGAATTACAGGCACGGGAAGCCAAAAGCTCAAACAGCTCCCGCCTATCCCCCTCAGACCCTCCAGGCGGCCACCCAGAAGGGTGCTTCCAGCAAAAACTAATAGCCAAGCCACCATGTTGTGCCACCTTATAATGCTCCACAGTATCCCATCCGGCCGCAATGAAAACATCGCATAGGGACTGGAGGTGAGGACAAGAAGAGAGAATAGAAGGGTGACCATCCCAAGAATCCGCCCAAAAAAGAGCCTATGACCCTGAATGAAAAATCCAAAAAAGCGCATCCTTAATCAGCTGCTCCCCCACTTTCAAAGTATGCCAGATTATAGAACCACTCCCTTCCAGAGCATAGCGAGGAACCTCAAAAGAGGTAACACCCTAAAGATATTTATGGTTGAGAATACGAGCCCATAACTGATGTTGATTGGTACACCATCACCAATACAGCTTGGCAGCGAGAGCTTTCCCATTCAAAATGGCAGAGCGTAAACCAAGCCCACCCTCCTGCTTCGGTCTACACACAGAATCCCACTTAACAAGGCTCCACTTGGGGGACAACAAATTGCCGCTCCAAAGAAATTGGCGAGAAAGAGCATCAAATTCCTTAAGGAAATACATAGGAGCCGCTTGAACAAAGCACCTATAGGTGGGGAGGGCCTAGATAACAGACTTGAGAAGAGTCACCCTAGCAGTAGTAGACAACCAGCGATGAGTCCAATGAGTAACCTTCCTCTGAATCTTATCAAGCAACAACTGCCAAGAGGACCTAGGCTGACGGCCAACAACAAGAGGAATACGCAGGTAGACAAAGGGAAGAGACCCAATTTCAAAACGCAAAATAGCAGCAATCCGTTGTTGGATGGCAAGAGGAGTATTAAAGAAGAATATGGATGACTTTTGCTCATTGACTTTCTGTCTCGAAGCCGCAAGATAGTCATCCAAAGCATTCCTGAAGGATTCAGCCTCCCTAATACAAGCCAATCCCATAAGAGAGGTGTCATCCACAAATTGAAGATGGGAAAGCTTTGGCAAGTCCATCCCCCACTTCCACCCATGAATCAAACCATGAGAGACCTGAGATTTAAGCAGCCGACCAAGCCCCTCAGCCATAATAATAAACAAATAAGGTGAGAGCGGATCTCCCTAACGAAGGCCTCTAGTAGCCCCAAAAAGCTCTGAAGGTTCCCCATTCACAATAACTGAAAAGGAGGAAGAGGTCACACAACTCAAAACCCAGCTCACCCATTCAGGGGAAAAACCAAAGGCCAAAAGAATCTTTTGAAGAAAACTCCATTTAACTCTGTCATAAGCTTTGGCCATATCCAACTTGATAAACATAGACCTATCCTAAGAGGTAGCCATGGAATGAATGGCTTCAGATGCAACCACCACCCCATCCAAAATTTGACGACCAGCCACAAAGCCGCCTTGCTCCTCCGAAATGATCACTGACAGGCAAGATTTGAGCCTCTCAGCAATCAACTTCGTAATAATCTTATACACCACATTACAGAGCACAATAGGTCTAAAGAAATCAAGTCGGTCAGCCCCTTCCTTCTTAGGAATGAGAATAAGAAAGGTAGCATTCATTGCATGAAGCATCTGCTTACTATGGAGAGACTCACAGACCACTTCCAACACATCAAGCTTCACAATATCCCAAAACTCTTGAAAAAACTCAACGGGGAAACCATCGGGACCAGGGGCTTTTCCCTTGTTCATCCCAAACACCACCTCTTCAACTTCTGACAAAGTCACAGGCCAAATAAGAGAAGCATTCAAACCATGGGAGATTAAAGAGGGAATGCAAGCCAGGACCCTATTCTCCGCCGCCTCCGCAGGGAGTGAGTCCTCTTTGAACATATTAGAGTAGAACTGGTGAGCCTCTCTAGACAAAGCCTATTGTGAAGAAATTGAGAGACCCTCAGAATTAACAAGAGAAGGGATAAAACACTTATTTCAACGAGCTTGCACCGAATGATGGAAAAATGAAGTATTCCTGTCACCCTCTTGAAGCCAATCAATTCTATCCTTTTGTTTCCAGAAGATCTCTTCGCGAAGCTCCCATTCCTCCACCAGTTTTAGGGCCTGAGCCTCAGCATGACCAAGGGCCTCCGAGAAACCCAAATCCCGGATCTGGCGGGTAATAACAGCAAGGCGATCCTGCGCCTCTCTTTTCCTGGCCCGAAAATTACCAAAACACAACCTATTCCAACGCTTTAGATGATACTTGACATATTGCAGCTTCTTAACCAAGCAATACATGGCAGTACCATACGCAGGGGCGCCATCCTGCCACCACTTAGCAATAAGATCTCCCAAGGATGGGTCACGTAGCCACATAAGCTAGAATTTGAAAGGAGGATTCTTTGGACTTGGGAAGGCAGAAGTCGAAAGCTTTATTGGCCAATGATCAGAGCTGCACCAGTCCAGAATCTCAGAAGAAATAACCAAGCTACCTCTAACCCAAGAGCAAGAGACAAGGAAACGATCAAGCCGCTGGGAGATCGCTTCAGGCCCACTCCGTCTATTATTCCAAGTGAAAGTTTCGTTAAAGGGTTTAACATCCACCAGAGCAAGAGAGTCCACATTAGCCCGAAACAAGTCTGAAGCCGGGCCAAGCCTAGGCAACCCTCCCCTTTTCTCCTCCAAGCTCAACACCGCATTCATTGTGTGTATAGACTTGGAAGCCAAAGTCCCTTTCAAATGGCTTTCATTGGAAAACAAGATACCTTTCAAACTTTTCCTTTTAACCAAGTCTGTTCTTTATCTAAGACAACTATAGCATTGATACAATCTCACTTAACTATAGTTTTGTTATGTTGAACGTGCCAATACTTTAGCTAAAGACCAGGTCTAGAAGGAACATAAAATTGTGCTTTAAATAAAGGGTGAAAGATAAATTTTAATCTCAAAAACATAATTTTAATTAAATATGCATATAATTTTATATATGAACAACTGAAATTTCGCTGAATTACAATCTTTTGGTAATATTTATTGTTTTTATTAGTAAATAAGGCATAATAGTTTTACTGATTGTTTGATTATTAAATTAAATTATGAGTTTGTGGTATGTTTAAGTTAGCAAGGCATAGATTATAGAAGAAACGGGTAAGTATATCGAGAATCTTCAAAAAAAAGTCCATGAGCTACAGAATGAGGAGGCCTAGTTATTGGCAACAAGAGGGTCACTAATGGATCATAATTCATCAACCATTAACAGAGATTCCACGAGCCTTGATGTGGGTATAGAGGTTTATAACAGTAAAACATTGATAATAAGAGTTCCTACCTCAAGAATGCCCCACTCTCTCTGCAAGATCAATGCAGAGATTGAATCTCATGGTTTGGAAATTCAAAGAGCAAATGTTTACAGGGGGGACTCTATTTTCTGTCTGTATTTCAACACCAATCTAATTTTAATCGTTGATGGCCATTACTTATTTTAAGAACATGTATTAGTTGTAAATATTGAGTTGTTGAATCATCAGTAGTTTGTAAAACGGAAAACCTGAAAAACAACCCGAATGCATTGTGATCACTCTAATGAAAATCAAATTGATTTACGTCATGGAGCAAGTGAAAACACCCTCTGAATGGAATGGTGATTGGTGCAGCTACAAAACTCATAAACAACGTGCAATTTCAAGCCTTTGCTTCGCCATAGAAAAATGCACGGAGTAGACTATACTCTTTTAACCTATAATGTGTTAGAGTCCTGAAATTAAAACCATGCAATCATGAAATTACAGTGGATGCTTGATTTGATAACCAATTTTCATGAGTGGTAGAGTTGATTTATTATTTTAAAGAAGTTACTCCTAGAACAAATAAATCACTCAAACTATTTGTACTACTTTCAAGGGTTGCGATTAGGAAATTTTCTTCTGGGGTAAAATTTCTCTTCGAGTGTTTTCAGGGGCTTCTAAATGAAAATTAATGTCAGAATGATAATAGATAGTTGACTTGTCAAGATAAGTGTCATTTCATTCTCAATTAGTGTTAAGTTTATAGTCTTAGATATTGACATGAAAGGCTTCAGAAAAAGCTATATATTGAAATGGATCAAAAATTAGATCAAAACCCCACAAGTGACAACACTAACACCACATTCATTGCCAACAATATTCCTCGAGACTCTAAAAGCTTCATCCACCAAACCATCCTTGCAAAACCCATTCATTAAAGTATTATAAATCACCACATCTGGTTTACAATCCATTTGGATAATCCCAGATAAAATCTTTGCAGCTTCCCTAACCTTACCCTGCTTGAGCCTATGAATCATGGTCCCATAAAAATTAAAAAAACATCAGGCTTACACCCATTTTTCCCCATCCTCTCCAAACCTCTTCATCCTTCCAAAAACTCCCTTCCTTATAAAGATAATTCAACATGAAAATTGTTTAAACTGAACTAACCAAGATGATTTATTTAATGTGTATCTGTAGCAAACGTATCGAATACTTTATAAATGGCCTGCAAGTGGCGGCAGTGGCCTTGCCAATTGAGAAAGGCAAGAGAAGGAATGAAGTCTACCAGAACAACTACTCCCACGAGATGCGTAATTTCAGCCACCATTTGTGAAAACCCCTGCCCTTCGCTCAGTTGATGGTCTAAGTAAATTTTGCTTGCAAACGTTCTACATACTATGTTGAGTGAGAGGAAGAAGATGTGCTTCCTCAGATTGATGAAGCACATGCCTTGTTCGCTATCCTCCCACACGAACGGCACCATGGAAGACACCTCTTCCTCCCTCACCCACCCACTTCTTGAATAATGAGCGATTGTGTGAATCCCCAATGAAATAGTCGTCAAGTGAATAATGAATGGTTGTGCGAATTCTGCAAATGAATTTTTAAAACATGTTTCTTTCTTCTTCTCTTTGCGCACATGCAACTTAAGTTTAGGGAGTAAAAGTTAAAATGGCGTGAAAACAGAGTTTTGATGTACACGAAAATATGCCACTGCAGTGGAACGTCTTACGACATAATCATATTTTGGAGAAATATCATCATAAATATCTCTATAAAAGGATTTGATTCCAATCCTCACAAACTTTTAGAAAAAAATGTTTCCTTAGACTGAATAACTGCGACTAGATTAAATGTTTAATCTAAAAAATTTGAATTAAATTGAGGTTTTTAGATACAATGAGATGTCAAGAACATCAAAACAAACTAAAATTGAAAGAAAAATAAACCAATATTTTTTTTTGGTGATGAAGGATTGCTTGTGGACTCGAATACTCTTGCATTAGACATGTCATGTAAGTGAAATGTTCACATGGCCGACTATTCTAAAGGTGTTTGGAAAGGATCATGGTTGAAGGGGTCTCATTGGTATTTTAATCCTTGAATATATTTTCATTTTTACATGCAAGAAACAAAACATGAGTAACCCTTCTAACAATTTTTTTTTTCAATCTATGAATAAAGAAAAGATTGGTTGAAAAAGAAAGTTGGACATAGAGAATGAAACAATGTGGTGAATAGAGAGGAGAGATTGTTTCACATAATAAGGGTAGACAATTCTCTTGTACCTATTAAAGGGGGGAGAATGTTGACAATGTTACATTATTGAAAAAACTTGTTATGTTATGGCTCAAAGAACACATGTGTTATTGATAGTTTTGACACTAGTGGTTCCCACCATTTAATTAACAATTAATTGGTTTAGATGACCCAATACAATGAAAAGTAATGGATTTTTCCTTTATCTACCCTAACTAGTTAAGATAGTTATTTTATATGCTCATTAGCACCTATTCTACTTCACTAATTTCAACATGCCCTTTTTCAAAGCTACATATCCCCCCACCCCTATAATAGTTTAGTTATAGTAGGGGAAAATGATAAACAATAGAGAATTATGTGTCAATCCCTCCCTTTTTCCACCAAATTTATTTATATTCATTGTAATTAGTGGAGTAACAATTCCTGATAGATAATAATGGCCAACACTTTCCTAGTTAGCTGAACCACCAAAAACATGCACTTAGGGAAAGAGGATTCCCCAATAGGCTCCTAGGGTTTTTCACCTAGGAACTAGGTTGAGAAATGGTGACTCTTTCGCACTAAAGGATATTCTAGGTGTTCATTCAAATATTAGGGGTTTGTGTGTGTGTGATGTGTGAATGAGGTATTCTAAATGCCAATGATTGATGAAATAAGCTAACTATGAATGCAAAACCTAGAAAATACAACTATATTTGAAAACACATAATGATATGCAAACATTAAACTAAATGACCTAAGAAAGCTTATGAAAAAAATAGAAAGTTGGAAATGAAAGGTGTGCATCTGGGAATGGGTTTCAGATTGGATTGGAGATTGGAAATGTTGATGATGCTGAAATTTTGGCCTACTGGAACCTTTACGCCATTTTGGGTGACTTAATCCCAGATCTGGAAAACTTCATCGAAGCTTGTTTCTGTCAAATGGGTATCCAGATCTACCAAAATCTCTAAAAAACAAGTTTAGTGAGACTAGGTCACCATTTTGGCAACTTGGTCTACTTCTGAATTTCTAAAGATCAGAAAGTGGAAATAGAATCTCTTGGTCTGCACTTTCTGCTCCTCTAGGTATCTGATTCCGAAAGTGAAGAATCTAGTTGACAAGTGTTCTCCAAGCCTCTTTTAGGGTTTTTGCAACCTTGAAGGACTTTGGTAAGTTTTTGAAGACTTTTTCACCTTGGTTCTTTGCCAAATCTGCATATAAGACCTGCAAATCACACTAAGAGGGAAAACTTGTTGATTGTTAGGGCATTGGGGTTTGCCTTGGTCAAACCCCTTTTGAGTAATCAAACCAAAATGATGAAATAATGAAATGAAGCATGAAACAATGGAGTTCACCTTGCCTTGATGATAGATCTTGAGTTGCACCAATGGAGGATTCAACCCTTGAATGCTTCAGAAAAGATGTCTTGATGACTTAGAATACTCAAACCCTAGCTTGTTGGAAGAAGGAAAGTTGAGAGAGTTAGGAGGAAGAGAGATGAATTAGAAGATTAGAATTAGGGTGAAAAAGATGAGAAAAACCCTTATTTATACATGTTCCCCAATTTCTTGAAAATAACACAACATAGGCAAACCTTAGGGTTTAGAAGATAAAATCCTACAAGAATTTTGAGCTAATTTTTATTTTTATGCCACATGGGACTAAGTCACCCAAGGTGGTGACCTAGTCCACTTGGGAAATTTTGAGTGGTTGTTAGGGATTAAAAGGTGATTATTGATGTTTATTGAGATTGTCTTCCGAAACACACTAAAGTTGGACCTATACGTGCATTAGGGGGTCATTATAACATAAGAAAGGGTTGATTTGGTGATGACAAGCCTAGAAACGTGTGAGGCTTAGTTACAACACCTTACAACACTTTGGACTAAGGCTTGGAAAGGGGTTATTTAGGTGAATTATGATGAAAGGGGCCTAGAAAATTGAGGAATTATGTTACAACACTTTAAAACACATTTGCAAGACACCTTAGAATCTTAAGCAAAACTAGGCCAAAAACCACAAGAAAGGGCCCAAATGAGTGAAAAGTGTCAAGGCTACACTTTTTGGCGACACATTTAGCCCCCACTTTAGTGAGAGGATGAACTTGCTTCAAACTCACACTAAAGTAGCCAAGTGGTGGAGATGGTGAAGGATGAGAAAGATGAAGAAGGTGGTCAAGCCCCCAGGATTCAGGATTCTAAGTCAAACCAACATCAGTGCAAGAGGAGAAATTCAAGGGTGAATGATTTGCAGCAAGACGAGATACATGATCATGTAATGACAAGGACGAAAAGGAAGAGGAGAAGGAAAGGAAAAGGTTGGATCAAGCTTTGACCATTTGTCCAACTAGTTGTGGATCAGATCTAGGCTATTTGTCCAAAAAGAAGATGTGTACTCACTTTGGGGCGACGAGACTCTTGGTTTTCCACCGGGTGAGAAGGCCCAAAAGGTGAGAAACATACACTCATGGCTGGTATGTACTCACACACACATATGTGGCTATGGGGAAAGTTGTGTTGCTAGTTGGGCTTCCTGCTCAAAGCATACCAAAGTTATACCCCTTGATAACTTTAATAAGGTGCCACAAAAGAAAATGATTTTAAATGATGGTGTAAGGAATGTTCAAAGGGATTTTGCTTAGTTCGTGTGAGGTCTCATCTTAAGGAACATTATGTATAATGTCTCCAAGAGAGGAAAAGTGGAAATTGTCTCATCTTGTTTATAAGAGAGGACAAGTGCAATGTCTCATCGTGGGAAACATTGTACCTATCGTTTCCAAGAGAATGAATCGCAAGAAGAAGAAAATCACACAATGAAATGTGAGTGTCGATGTATGCCCCCACTTTAAAGTGGTTGCTAACACCATTGCTGTGAGCAATTTCTTTAAAGTAGAAGAAGAGGAAGACATGAGAGCTTGTTCGAACATCCCTATGCCAAGTCATATGTTTCTGATAAGCTATGTCATCAAAAGGATAGTATGTCACATGCGAGTCAACTTAAGACATGTCGTCCACATCCTAAGCTTGCTCTTATATGTTCATGAAAATTTAACGACTAGCCAAAAGAGACAACGGAAAGTGAAATATGAGGATAAGGTTGCCTAACCCCTTGCCCCCACTTAGTGCAGTACAAGAGTGAACCGAAGAGATTGGTGAGATATAAGGTAGGGTGAAAATCGGTATCGATTAGAGGAATGAGGTGCCCCTACATAAGGGAGAGTACCAAAATCCTTAAGATGTTGGATTTTACTACTCAAGGCCTTACATGCATTAGTGGAATGACCATGAACTCAGTGGTAGGCACAAAAGGAATGTTTGTTGGAACATTTCTTTCAAGTTCTGGGAGGAAGAGAGATCAAGTGATCTTGGAGGAGTCTCGACAAGATACCCTCTTGATCGAAGGTAGAAGGTGTTCCTTTGGTTTGTAACAAAGAAGGGTCTTGCTTAGTATATGATGTCATACTTATGCAGGGCGCTATAGATTGTGATATTTTGTACGCTCCTTTGGAGGAGTGTGTAAAATTCAAATCAGTAGTGGGTTGCGAGATGACATTGGCATTAAGCAAAGAGTCCTTTGTTTGTTTCAATTGTTGAAAAACAACACTATCTAAGGTTGGGTTAGAAGGGTGATTTGGTATGGTGTTGATGTTGGAGGAAGGTTTGATGATTTCAATGAAAGGACAATAACCAATACCATGATGGGTTGTTTGTGTGATAGGCTCAGTAGGGTTGCAAATAGCTTACTCATTAGCACCACATCATTTTCCACTATAGCCAATTTGTTTCATAAAACCATAACCTTTTTCATAAAGCTTTTTCAGTGCTTTTGGATCAGGTGATCGGTCGTTGTTTGCATTGGTGGTGAAAGTAGTTGTGTTGGATGCTTTCGAAGGATTTGTCGAGTCTTGTGTTGAAAAGACCGTGCTTCCCTTTTCAAAGTTGTTGTTGGTGATCTTGGATTCTCCTAGTAAAGGAGGTGTGAAGTTTAAGGAACCCCAATCATCATCTAAGGGTGTTGGTTGTACGGGTTCTACATGTTTGGTGGGTTTTGAAGTGGTGAAGGGTTTGGATTTGTTTTGCTTAAGTTGTAAGACACTATTTGGCTCGGGAGAGTCAAGTGAGTACAATTTGTTGTTGTATATGTACTTCATCTTGCAATGAAGAGTTGAAGGCACCCATTCATTGCATGAATCCATGGCCTGCCTAAAATGAGGTTATATGAAACATCATTCGGCATAACATAGATTAATGTATCTAATGTGGCCATTCCAAATGTAAGAGGTAAAGTGATTAAATTGAGCGGCTTTTGTCCTACACTGTCAAATCCACTGATAGATAAAGAGGTAGGTTGAAAGTTTGATTTATCGATATTTAGCCTATCCAAGAGATTGACACTACACATATTAATAGTGAAGCCATTGTCAACAAGGGTTTGCTTGATCCCTATGTGTTTGTATTGAGATATGATCATTGTTGGTTGACAGATTTATCACCTAACTTTGTATTCTCATGCCCAATAAAGGTGGCAAATGTAACCACAATTGAATCAGTAATGATATAACTTTCAAACTGATTCTCTGCTTATTTTAAAAGGTGGCAGCTACCTTCGTTTGATATCCAATGAAATTTTTTTAACTAGAGATGCTTTCAACCAGAAAGCAAGTAAAAGAAGGGGTTGTTGACCAAAAAGCTTTAAAGGTATTAAAAAATTTCATGTAACAAAATTGAAATAATCCACAACCTAATATAGAATCAAAATCACCACAACATCTTCATTCACAGATAAATCAGACCATAGTGATGTAACAACTTCAAATCATAAACCATTCCAATAATAGATCACTCATAGCAGAATATTCAACATACACAAAAATGATTCATACACCATAATTCAAATATTACGAATGCATAAACTCCACCACAATTTTCTATATCAGAATATCAGAAAACAGTAAATCCAGATAACAAAGTTTTCTCTAATGAGAAAATCAAAGTTTGCCCAAAAGATCCCAACACTATAAGCTAATCCCCTATTTAAAGCATAATCAATTGTTTCAGGTAATGGTTTCTTGAAAGTAATTGTACCAAATAAAATAAGTCTTAAACTTAGAAAGAGCCAAAATAAACTAAAGTATCATGAAATATTTAAAAATAATCAGCATGATCAATTCTTCCTGCCTATGCCTCTTCATCTTCTATATTCATGATCACCGCTTCCTTCTGCGAGGGTTCCTCTTGTGCCTTCATCATGGACTTGTAATATTTGTACCTGGAAACAATCAAAAGTATTTCTTTACTTCTCGGGGTCATGGTGATCTTTAGTCCAGTTCTCATTTTGGATAAAGCAGCTTCAGACTTAGCCAGAGTTTCAGATCTCCTATTCGCTTTAATTTTAAAAGACTCAAGGTAGACTTGTAGTCTTCTGAGTTTTGAAAAAGTCTCCTTAGTTGAAGTGGCAAGATCTGCTATCTCTTTGTTGAATACCTCTTTAAACTTCAGGAAAACCTCCCTGGTATCCAAAATATTCTCATCAAATTCATCAGTGATATCAACCTTCAAATCATGACAGTTGCCCTTAATCTCCACTAACATATCCAAAATTATTTCGAGGACTTCAAAGATCTTAATTACCAGCTTATCATAAACGCCCAATTTCCAATCAAGTGAATTAGACCAAGAAGAGTCTAGTTCCTTGGGATCATTCACAATCTGTTCACTAACCAACTTTATCCGGTCCATGGAAATCAGTTCTTTTATCTCTTGAGAGAGAACATAGAGGTTGGTTTGATCTTTCCAGACTTGTCTTAACTCTGATATCATTTATTTTCTCTTCTCAACAACTTGGGCATAAAAAAACATAGACTTACTGATAAAAAGAGAAATCTCTTGAGACATTTCATCTACCCACTCACCGACAACTTTAGAATAGCCACGATTTTTCCTAGTTGATTGCATAGAAGATGCATCAATATCTACTCTCTGAGAACTAGAGGCTTCATTGGATATAGCAAAGGGAACCAAAGAAGAAATGAAATTCTTTAAATCAAGGACTTGTGATTGCAAATTAACCTTCTCTTTCCTTTCTTCCTTTACACGCTTAATTAAAGCATTAACTAAATAATTAACATGATACACATCACCTTCTAATGTTTGAGGTCCCATATCATCATGTGTGATCTTGTAATCAGCTTCAGTTATCTCATCATCGTTCAAGTCCTTCATGAGGTTTGCAATCTCTAATATTTGATATCCAGAGGTAGGATCAGTCAACATCCTTGAAATTTTCTGGGCCTTATTCGGTCTTGAGGTAGACTGAAATAAGTTTGTAACTGTGTCCAATCCAACTGTTGTCGTAGGAATGTATTTTGTCTTCTTCTTCACAGCCTTCTTCAACCAAACCGGAGAAGCTTCTACCAAGACAACATCTTTATTTCCATGTACAATTTCCTTTGATTGAACAAGGAGAATAGACGTATTCTCTCCCGAGGAAGAATGTACTTCAGACAAAGGGGGAAAGGTATTACCTTCAACAATTTACTGGAAAATGGCATTTGAATCCTCCAACATAGGTTTTTCTTGGTTGATCTTCCTTTTAGAGACTGGGGTAGATACACTATCTTGTTCACATAATGTTTCAACTTAGTTATCTCCTCAGGTTTTTCACCATCACCCCTAGACTGTGAGTTCGCGCTAGAGGACCCAATAGCCAATATTTTCGATGATGAACTCACTGTAATAGTTTGAGCAGATTTATGTTCATTCCTATGAGATGATTTTGGTTCCTGAGTGGAACCTGCAACTCGTCTCCATTTCCATTTCAACCAATCCCAAGTTCTGTTTACACTGGAGTAGCTCGTACATTCATGTTAGAAGTTTCATTCTTACTCCACTTGATCTTAAGATGAGACTTATCTGACAGATTATCATATTCTGGATCAATGAACATTGAATCATTAGTGGCGTTCTCAGGAACTTGGATTGAAAGACCAAACAATTGAATTTGTCTGAGGATTAACCTCATGTAATCCCTTTTTAAAACCTCATTCTCATCGACATAATCCTCCCAGAATTTTTCAATAGAAGGTTGATGCTGGTATGGACTTTCTCCATCTAGCTTCCTTACAACCTCCATAACAAATGCATCATTGACAAAGCAATATTCTCCCATTCCAAATTGCTTAGTGAACTACAAATAACATTGGTACACAGGCATGCCAGAAGTTGAGGGTATTTTTGGTTTTAACCTTGGCTAGAAAGATCTTTGACTGGCTCTAACATATATCAAGCAAGAACATAGATGGAAGGTGGAAGTCCTCTATAAATTGACTAATTGTTCATTTAAATGGAAACAGATTACTTTAGCCCAGTCTATGAAATTTTTTCCATCACAAATAACTAGAATAAATTGACACATCTAGTCCTCAAAAGGCTCAACTTGTGCATTCCCAACAATGCGATGCAACAGAGCAATAGCATCCACAATTTCTTCTTTAAATTGAGTTCTTTTGAGTTTAGTGGGTAACTGGGACTTACCTTTCTTTTTCGACTTCAACCAACCTTTGGCTATGGAATTCTTGCACCAATCTTCTTTAGCTTTGAAAAATTCACTGGCTGCAATGACCAACATTTCTTTTACAGGTGCCTTTTTAGGAATCCTCAATGCATGAGAAACAACCTCAGGAGAAATTCTAGCAACAATAGTTCCATCGGTAGCTTTTGTCTCCCCCATTCCTAGAATATATCTCCTCGCGTAGGCACTAACCAGATCCACACTCAGAATGGCCTCTTGGAACCCTTTGACCTGAACTAATCCACTTTCGAATAGCTTCACATCAACAACAAACTTCCTATTGCTTTCTAATCGTGCCCATAATTCATCCAACTTAAAATATTCTAAATTTGTGTCCCTCACGCCAAGCCAACAATTTCCAATTTCGAATTGCATGAGATCGCAATGAATAAAGGAAGACCTGCTTGCTTGAAAGATGATTGCAGAAAACGAATGCACAATTGAGAACCAGAATGAATAAATGTTCACCACCCTTTATCATACAAAAAAAATAAGACGTGTTTGGTGTTGACTTAATGCAACGCCTTGTTTTAATCCTTGGTAAAGCAACCCTCGAGATTGGTGAGCTTCATGAAAATTCTCGATAAGACATCTCTAGGTTGTATTGTACGCCTCATTAAATACATCGATGATGCCTCAAAATGTGCAAAATGAACCACACATCGTCTTGTTGCGGACAACTGAAACTTCATAACTCAAAATCGAGAGTTGTGAAGTTTTGAAAACCTTCGACTCACCAACTACACCAATGGTCGACGCATTTGATGCTACCAAGAAAGAACAATCAGAACTGTCGTGCAGTTAGGAAAAACAAGAACCTGACGACTTAGACTTGAAAACACTGGGTGCTAATGACATGAGTTTCAAAACCTAAAGAATGCACGACAAGAGGTTAGAAAATGAAAAGACCCCACAACAAAGGCAAAAATGATGGAAAAAACTTAGAATTAGGTGGAAAATGAGAAAACGAAGACCAAGGAAGGTAGGATTTTAATATTACATGACAAAAAATATAACCATATGTAACATTGGCTCCAAATGGAGACTAGGACTAGCAAGACATAGAGAAACCAGAAACATGACATAAAGCCTTATTAATTGGGCAATAGAGTAAAAAATGGATAAGCCAAAATTGAGCAAATGAATAAAGAAAAACAAAACTATGTACAAGGAAGGACCCAAAGAAACAATCATTCCAAAAATTTTAAATCTTTCCCATTATAGGCAAGAGGCCATCAAGATATGCCAATCAAAATGCATGATCACCAACAAGTTGCTTGATTATGAAGGGCCTTTTCCAGAGAGAATCAAATTTTTTGTCTGCCCCCTTTGCTTCTCTTCTCCTATCCCAAAGAAGAATTGAATTACCAACAACAAAATTCCTTTGTCTAGCCCTTTTATCAAAAAATTTCTTCACCATCTGCTAATGTTTGGTAATTTTATCCACTACAACTTCCCTTTCTTCTTCCAGTTTGTTTAGGTACATAACCCGTTTTTCTAAAGCAGTCGAGAATTGTCCATCTTCAGTAGCCCTTTGAAAATTAAGGAAAAAAATATCTAATGGTGTAGACAAAGTACTATCGATACCATGTATTAATTGGAAAGGAGACATCCCAATAGCTCTTTTGCAGGTAACCCTATCAACCCATAGAGCTTCATATAGCTTCTTATGCCATCCCCTTTGGTTTTCATCGACCAACTTCTTAATAATGGAGATGAGATTCTTATTTCTTGACTCTACTTTCCCATTTCCTTGTGGATAATAATCAGATGAATGAGCAAGACTAATACCATATTTATAGCAGAAAAGGGTAATCTCAGCAGAAGAAAAAGAGTTGGCATTATTAGCAACAATTTTCTTAGGCACTCTGAATATTTCTAAAATGTTCTCCTTTAGGAAGTTACAGACAACCTTAGTGGTGGTGTGTTTCACAGGAATGGCCTCCACCAATTTAGTGAAATAATTTGTAGCGGTCAATATGTGTATGTCCCACACTTGAATTTGGGTTAATTGGCCCAATAAAATCCAGGCCCCATTGTTGAAAAGGCTCATCAATTACCACAGGCTTCAAAGGTAAGGCAACAAGCTACGGTCTACCAGTCAACTTTAAACACTTTTCACATTTGGATACCCATTCATATGCGTCTTTGAGCCTGCCCGACCAATAGAATCTATGATGCAAGATTTTAAAGGTTGTCATAGAAGTTGAATAATGTCCCCTATATGCTTCACTGTGAAAAACTTTCAATAGTCTTTTATGTTGTTCCTTATCAGCACACCTTAGGAAGGTTCCATCTACACCTTATACAAATTTCCCTCCCAAAGAACATACTTATTTTCTTTAAGCTTTAAGTTTCTCTTTTCTTTGGATGATAAATGTGATGGGTAATTGCCATAGGTCAGGAAGTAGGAAACATTAGAAAACCAATCATCTATTGTGCTTGTGAATAATACCAATGGTCACTTTTCCTCCTCCACTGGTTTACTTTCAGCAATCATTTTGGCTAGACCCTTTCCTCTCACTAGATTAGTGGGCTTAATATCTAATTCATACTCCTGAGTTTGAGCTATCCAAGATTCCCTCTTATTACATCCAATATCCTACTAAGTAAGAATTCTTTTCACCACAATTTCAGAAACTAAAACAGTAGTATGAGAATGGAGAATGTAAAACCTGAAACTCTTGAGGGATTTTACAACAACATACACATGTTTTTAAAGCGGTGAGTATTTGAGTTCATATTTCTTCAAAGGAGTGCTCATAAAGGAGATATGAACTTCAAAACCCTGCTCATTCTTTTACAGTAATATGGCTGACAAAGTATGTTCAGAAGCATAACTATATATGAAGAAGTCTTTACTAAACTCAAGATGAACCAAAGTTAGGGCATGGGCAATTACGGTTTTGATATCTGCAAATTCCTATTTTCCTTTGTTACTCCATTTAAATACTGGGCAATATTTCATCATATCAAAGATGGGTTTTGTCAACTCAGTGAAATCAGGAACGAACCTCCTCAAAAAATTTACTTGATCGAAAAAAATCTGGTACCATCCTTGTTGGCTGGTAGTCCCAGTTGCATGATTTCTTTCACTCTCTCTGGATCAATCTTAATTCCATCCTTTGACACAATGTGGCCTAAGATTTTTCCCTCGGTTACAACAAAAATAGATTTCTTAGGATTTAAAGAGATGCCCTCTTCCTTGCAACGTTGCAACACTATCTCCAAATCACACAAATGATTGGCCCTCTTTTTGGAAAAAATTGTTAGATCATCCAAATAGATCACTATAATATTGTTCCTGAGATCCAAAAGATAAGTCCATAGCCCTTTGAAAAGTAGATCCTGCATTAATAAGGTCGAAAGGCATCCTGTTGTAGGAAAATACACCAATGGGTGTGGTGAATGTTGTCTTATGTTGATCTTCTGCATCTACTCCAACCTAATTATAGCTCGAGAAACCATCAAGAATTGACATAATCTCAGATCCAACAACCATTTTTATAATGTGATCCATCATAGGTAGGGGGTAATTGTCCTTTAGAGACGCCTGATTTAAATTCCTAAAATCATTGCATATCCTTATTTCCCCATTTTTCTTTCTCACCGAGACTATATTAGCTACCCAGGTAGAGTGATGGATAGGATAAATAATCTTGGCCTTAAGCATCTTATAAATCTCATTGAAAATAGCCTCAACCACCTTTGGATTATAATTTCGTTGTTTCTATCTGAAAGGTGTGGCACGAGGCTTTAGTGGAATCTTATGTTGGAATTCTCCATTTCTAAACTTTTTTAGATCAGCATAACACCATGCAAAAACATCCTTATAATGTGTCAATAGAGAAATTAGTCTCTCTCCTCCTTGGAACAACACTTTCAAATGCAAACCATCTTGGGATCTTCCTCTATACCGATATTCACTTTATCATACTCAACAAATGATTCAACAAAGACTTTACTTTTCTGCTTTAAATACTGATCATGCCTATTTAACAAATGTTACAAAGAGACTAGACCTTTCAGAATCTTCTTACCTTTCAGGTGGATAACCTTTGTCTCCTTTTTATCAAGGGCCACAATATCACCTTCTAAAGCATCATTACTTGTGTCATCACTACCTTCAAAATAGACGTGAGAAAAGGCTTCAACTTTCTCCAAAAAATCAATAATCTGCCGATCATTATTGAACACTTGCCAGTGATTCACATTATCAGGAACACTAGGTCTATACACAATTTCAACTCTATATGAATCATCTTTGAAATTTGGATGAGGCAAGAGTAATGATGCAGAAACTACTAGAGAATTAGCCCTAGCATTTCATTCCCTGGGAACAGATTCTATAGAAAAAGCATCAAAATCTTTTATGCAGTCCCAAACTTTGTTCCTATAATGCTTGAGCCGGTTATTTTTTATAGTGTAAATATTTCTCACTTGTTTCACCACCAATTTTGCATCTCCTACAACCCTCAACTGCTTAATACCTTTTTCTTTGGGTACATTCAAACCAAGCAATAGAGCTTCATACTCGGTCATATTATTAGTATTAGCAAACTCTAACTTAAAAGAAAAAGGAAATGTATAGCCGTTAGACGAAATCAAAACTACTCTAGTACCTGACCCAACATTAGCACAACTTCCATTAAATTCAAGTGTCCATAATTTATTTACCAAATCAGGGCTGATAAAGTTCAAATTTTGCTCTTGGTCAAAAGCACACATATAGCTTCTAGGTCCACTTTCAACAAACAAAATATCTGCTCTTGGGTCTCCAGATTTTAATATCGTAAACTTGGCCTTAGGTTCAGGGTCCAAGTGTATCTTCTTTCCATCCAAGGGTATCAAATCACGAGACCAATCCATCTGAATTTCTCCCCCCAAATCTTTATAGAAACTCCTACTCAACAGCATGTCATAGCTTGCAGGAATTTCAGCGACCAATATAGTCAATTTTAGTCTCTCTTTGGGAAAAGTACCTAGGGCTACTTGAGCGTCTTTGATTTGACGTATAATAGGAACTGGGGACCCATCCATGGAATAAAATTTACCTTGTGAGGGAGTATAGGACAAACCTAGGGCTCTAGCTATCTGGGCAGGCATCACATTTTTTGAGGCTCTAGAGTCGATGATACAATTACTCAACCTAAAACCAGTAATGTATAGTGATATAAAGAAAGGCTCTGGTTTCATAAATGGATTCTATGAACTCGAGGGTTTATCTACAATATTAGAGAAAATCTAATTCTCGAGGCTAGTTTCATTATCATTAGAAACTTAAGCATTGCAATTGGACAATAAGGGATCTTGTTTAACATATTTCACCAACCTATCTAACTCTGATGGATTGAGTATCAAATATTCAACTTGTGAAATTTGAAATTTAGTATTTTTACAAGACTCGACTATATCAAATGGACTAGAAGATGAAGAAGATGGTACCTCAACTTGTACACTACCAAGGGAAGTCGATTCTTGCTTTTTATATTTTGTTAGGATGAACTTCGGGGCTGCTGATGAGGCGTCTTGATTAGCTTTGGAATGTTGTGCCTTGGTAAAGACAACACAATTAGGATCATCAAGTCTAACATATACCTCTTCTCCTGATCTCGTATCTGCCATGAATTCAAAGAAGTTTATGCCGACATCATGTGATGGACTAGGCTATTCTACATATGGCTCCACTGCATGCTCATTTGTTGTGAGCATCTGCATAAACTTGATCATCTTTGGATAGGTTGTTCCATCATGATCTGAAGTTAAATGGAAATTAAAATGATTCATCTAACTGGAAGAAGGACCTTCAATTTCCAGTCTTTGATTTTGAGCTGTCAGTGAAAGTGTTTTATTCGGAGCTCCTTGATAATTTCTAGGAATATCTTGATAGGGCGTTTGTGAAGAGCTCTTTGCCATTTGTCTTTTAAGAGTAATTAAGTCATTATCCAATTTTTAAATGACTGGGTTAGTAGAATTTACCGGTGATGGCTTACCAGTTTGCAATTATTTTTTCCATTTTCCTAAGACTATCAAATCATCTTCTATAGATATTTCTCTATCTTGGGGTGGCAGCCGTATCAGCAACACCTTCCCTTTTAATAATAAAACTCACATTTGGCGGGAGAGTATTAATGAACATAGCTTTCAATAATTCATCTCCAGGCCTCATGTTAGCAAAATTTTTGTAATATAACTTATTAAACTTGGCCACAAAATCCCTCATCGACTCATGGACATCCTTCTTTAGCGAACCCAATTGGGCAACCAAAACTTGATCATTTTCTGCATACGTAAATCTATTCTCGAAGCTTTTCCTCAAGGTATCCCAGTTATTGATGGAACCATTAGGGAGAGAATAAAACCAATCAACAACATAATATCTGTACAAGATTCTACAAAGAGCCTCTTAGCAACGTCTTCATGTTGTATTGCAAGAATGGATGAGGCAGCAAAGAAAGTCTTCATATGTTCATCAGGAGAAACTTTTCCATCTCCACTGAATTTGGGTATAATCTTCCTTGAGCCTTTGGCAAAATCATGGAGTTGTGCATTTTCTCCAAAGGTTAGAGGACCTATGACGGCCCCCCATGGGAACGGTTGTGCCATAATTAAGGGAAAGTTTATTTGCATCAGAAGAGTTGTACCACACAAAAGAAGACTTTGACAAGATATCTTCAAATCCCCAAACACAATAGATTTAGGGGGAGGAGGGGAAGATGGCCTGCTGATGGACCTAACCTTTCAAGTGGGAGGAAAGTATGAGAAATCAATGATTTCCAAGAACTCAAAATCTTTATCTAGAACCCATTTTTTCTTATCACTCCTAGTATACCTTTTAGAAGCCAGGTTTAAACAAGACACAGATAGGCTTGCAGAGTCGCCAAATTTTATTTATTAATGATTTCGAGGAGGGTTTCACCTAGTATTTACCTGATTTCTAGGGACTTGTGTAGGCGGAACTCTTACTCTTCTAGCCAGAGGTGGGATATCTTCTACAAACACAATCTCTTGAGCATTCTCAAAGCGCATGGCATTTTCTCTGATAATATCTCCAAGTTCTTCCTCTTCTTCCAACACTTCGTTAACTCTATGATATTGATGGTTATTTCTCATTTGTTGCCAAGTAAGCAGTCTAAAACTAGTGACTATATCTTCTTGATCACCAACCAAACAATTTACGTTAGGCTAAAGAACAAGAGAAACACGCTTCTGAAGAACCATAACTATTAACCATAGAGCAGTTCATCTCACAAAATAATGTATTCTGAGTTATCCCCAACGGAGTTGGAAAAAATATTTTGGTTGATAGATTTATCACCTAACTCTGTATTCTCAGGCCCAATAAAGGTGACAAATGCAACCATAGTTGAATCAGTAATGATATAACTTTCAAACTGATTCTCTGCTTATTTTAAAAGGTGGCAGCTACCTTCGTTTGATATCCAATGAATAATTTTTAACTAGAGATGCTTTTAACTAGAAAGCAAGTAAAGGAAGGGGCTTTTAACCAGAAATCTTTAAAGGTATTAACATATTTCATGTAACAAAACTGAAATAATCCACAACCTAATATAGAATCAAAATCACCACAACATCTTCATTCATAGATAAATCATACCATAGCGATGTAACAACTTCAAAGCATAAACCATTCCAATAATATATCACTCATAGCAGAATATTCAACATAAGCATAAATGATTCATACACCATAATTCAAAGATTATGAATGCATAAATTCCACCACAATTTTCTATATCAGAATACCAGAAAATAGTAAATCCAGATAACAAAGTTTGCTCTAATGAGAAAATCAAAGTTCGCCCAAAAGATCGCAACACTATTAGCTAATCCCCTATTTAAAGCATAACCAATTGTTTCAGGTAGTGGTTTCTTGAGAGTAACCATACTGAATAAAATAAGTATTAAACTTAGAAAGAGCCAAATAAACTAAAGTATCATGAAATATTTAAAAATAATCAGCATCAATTCTTCTCGCCTATGCCTCTTCATCTTCTATATTCACGATCGCTTCCTTCTGTGAGGGTTCCTCCTATGCCTTCATCCTGGCCTTGTAATCTCTATACTTGGTAACAATCGCAAGCATTTCTTTACTTCCCGGGGTCACAGTGATCTATAGTCCATTTCTCATGTTGGATAAATCAGCTCCAGACTCAGCCAGAATTTTAGATCTCCTATTCGCTTCAATTTTAAAAGACTCAAGGTAGACTTGTAGTCTTCTGAGTTTTGAAAAGGACTCCTTGGTTGAAGTGGCAGGATCTTCTATCTCTTTTTTGAATACCTCTTTAAACTTCAAGAAAACCTCCCTGGTATCCAAAATATTCTCATCAAATTCATCGGTGATATCAAGCTTCAAATCATGATAGTTTCCCTTAATCTCCACTAACATATCCAAAATTATTTCGAGGACTTCAGAGATCTCATTTACCATCTTATCATAAATTCCCAATTTCCAATCAAGTGAATTGGACCAAGAAGATTCTAGTTCCTTGGGATCATTCACAATCTATTCACTAACCAACTTTATCCGATCCATGGAAATCAGTTCTTTTATCTCTTGAGAGAGAACATAGAGGTTGGTTTGATCTTTCCGGACCTGTCTTAACTCTGATATCATTTATTTTCTCTTCTCAAAAACTTGGGCATAAAAAAACATAGACTTATTGATAAAAAGAGAAATATCTTGAGACATTTCATCTACCCACTCACCGACAACTTTAGAATAGCCAAGATTTTTCTTGATTGATTGCATGGAAGATGAATCAATATCTACTCTCTGAGAACTGGAGGCTTCATTGGATATAGCAAAGGGAATCATAGAAGAAATGAAATTCTTTAAATCAAGAACTTGTGATTGCAAATTAACCTTCTCTTTCCTTTCTTCCTTTACACACTTAATCAAAGAATTAACTGAATAATTAGCATGATGCACATCACCTTCTAATGTTTGAGGTCCCATATCAACATGTGTGATTTTGTAATTAGCTTCATTTATCTCATCATCATTCAAGTCCTTCATGGGGTCTACAATCTCTAGTATTTGATTTCAAGAGGTAGGATCAGTCAACATCCTTGACATTTTCTAGGCCTTCTTCGGTCTTGAGGTAGACTAAAATAACTTTGCAATTGTGTCCACTCCAACTGTTTTCATATGAGTTTATTTTCTCTTCTTCTCCACAACCTTCTTCAACCAAACCAGGGAAGCTTCTACCAATACAACATATTTATTTCCATGTACAATTTCCTTTGATTGAATAGGCAGGATAGATGTATTCTCTACCGGGGAAGAAGGTAGTTCAGACAAAGGGGGAAAGGTATTATCTTCAACAATCTGCTGGAAAATGGCATATGAATCCTCCAACATAGGTTTTGCTTGGATGATCCTCCTTTTAGAGATTGGGGGTAGATACACTATCTTGTTCACATATTATTTTCAAATTAGTTGTCTCCTCAGGTTTTTCACCATCACCCCCAAAATGTGAGTTCGAGCTAGAGGACCTAATAGCCAATATTTCTGACGATGAACTCACTATAACAGTTTGAGCGGATTTTTGTTCATTCATCTGAGATGATTTTGGTTCCTGAGTGGAACCTTCAGCTCATCTCCATTTCCCTTTTAACCAATCTCGAGTTCAGTTTAACACTGGAGTAGCTCGTACAATCATGTTAAAATTTTCATTCTTACTCCAGTCGATTTTAGGAGGAAAATTATCTGACAAATTATCATATTTTGGATCAATAAGCACTGAATCTTCAATGGCATTCTCAGGAACTTGGATTGAAAGACCAAACAATTGAATTTGTCTAAGGGTTAACCTCATGTAATCCCTTTTTAAGACCTCATTCTCATCTACACAATCCTCCCAAAAATCTTCAATAGAAGGCTGATGCTGGTATGAATTTTTATCCATACAAATTTTTCTTCATGAAACCTTTGCTAGCAAAACCTGCCCTCATGAATAAATATTCGAGATTATACTCTTTGAGGAATTTTTCTGCACTATTTGTTATCTGATTATTCTTGCATGTAAAAGGAATAACCAATGGGAAAGGATAACCCCGCTTCCCCATGCTGATATATTTCACATTGACCAAGGCCATTTGCCTACAAACTTCCAGGAACACTAGTAAATCCTCCGGATACCTAGGCACTCTCAAAGGGTCTTTCTCATAGCCTCCAATCCTTAAATATGAAAACCTTTCAAATTGAATATAGAAGTTTCCAAATTTTGATACCAAGGATTTAGATTCAGGAGAGAAACATACTTCGGGGTTCCCATCTAGCTTCCTTACAACCTCCATCAAAAATGCATCATTGACCAAGCAATATTCTTCCATTCCAACTTTCTTAGTGAACTACAGATAACATTGGTACACAGGCATGCCTGAAGTTGGGGGTATTTGTGGTATAACCCTGGTCAGAAATATCTTTGACTGGCTATAACATATATCAAGCAAGAACATAGATGGAAGGTGGCAATCCTTTGGAAACTAACTAATTGTTCATTTAAATGGAAATAGATTACTTTAGCCTAGTCTATGAAAACGTTTTCATCATAGATAACTAGAATAAATTGACACATCCAGTCCTCAAAAGGCTCAACTTGTGCATTCCCAACAATGCAATACAACAAAGCAATATCATCCCCAATTTCTTCTTTAAAATGAGTTCTTTTGAGTTTAGTGGGTAACTGGGACTTACCTTTCTTTTCCGACTTCAACCAACCTTTGGCTATGGAATTATTGCACCAGTCTTCTTTAGCTTTAAAAAATTCACTGGCTGTAGTGACCAACATTTATTTTATAGGTGCCTTCTCAGGAATCCTTAATGTACGAGAAACAATCTCAGGATAAATTCTAGCAACAATAGTTCCATCGGTAGCTTTTATCTCCCCCGTTCCTGGAATATATCTCCTTGTGTAGCTAGTAACCAAGTCCACACTTAGAACGTCCTTTGGGAACCCTCTGGCTTGAGCTAATCCACTTTCTAATAGCTTGGTGTCAACTGCAGACTTCCTATTGCTTTCCAATCGCACCCAGAATTCATCCAGCTTAAAATATCCTAAATCCGTGTCCCTCACACCAAGCCAACGATTTCCAATTTCGGATGGCATGAGCTCACAATGAACAAAGGAAGACTCAATTGCTTCAAAGATGATTGTAGAAAATACATGCATAATTGAGGACCGGAATGAATAAATATTCACCACCCTTTATCGTACAAAAAAAAATAAGACGTGTGTTTGGTGTTGAATTAATACAATGCCTTATTTTAATCCTCGGTAAAGCAAGCCTCAAGATTGGCACGCTTCATAAAAATTCTTGATAAGACATATCCAAGTTGTATTTTATGCCTCATTAAATACATCGATGGTGCCTCGAAATGTGCAAAATGAACAATGCATCACCTTGTCGCGAATAACTGAAACTTCATAACTCAAAATCGGGAGTTGTGAAGTTTGGAAAACCTTCAACTCACTGAGTACACCAATGACTGATGCATTTGACACTACCAATAAAAAACAATTAGAACTCTTAGGAGGTTAGGCAATTCAAGAACCCAACGACTTAGACTTGAAAAACCTAGGTGCCAATGACATGAGTTTCAAAACCTAAAGAACGTGCGACAAGAGGTTAGAAAATGCAAAAACCCCTTGACAAAGGAAAAAATGATAGAAAAAACTTAGACTCGGGTGGAAAATGAGAAAAAAAAGACCAAGGAAGGTAAGATTTTAATATTACATGACAAAAAATATAACCATATGTAACAATCATGAAAGCTTTAACTTGTTTTTGCACATCCAAAGGAGGGAGCTCACTTTGGTGGAAAACAATGTCAGCATTCAAGTCTTGAATCATAGCTGCTATGTCATTTGTTTGTGCATTAGAAGGGACATGAATTTTTTGTAAGGAATTCTACATTATGTTGTGATAGTGAGGGGAGGTTTGAATAAGGCCCCATAAAGATATCTTAGTTGGAGTATTCCTTAGTTGGGCAACAAGGTCATACTCCCTAAGAAGTGAATTCAAGCGAGGGGCAACAGGTAAGATGGGAGGGGATGAAGGTAAGGATGTTGAGGTTTGTTGGGGTGGATGGGGATTTTTTTTTGTGTAATGTGTATGAGCAACAATATTATAACTCGGTTGTTGCAACATATTATTCTTAGGTGGGTAGAGGGTAAATTCAAGTTTAGGTTTGTTTGAAGGGGGATAGAGGATGAGTTGAGGTTGAATAATATTAACATCCCCTAGAGAAGGAGAGTCTAATATAGGCTTTGTAGCTTCTTGTAAGGAGATAATATTGTGATTGTCAATGATATCCTCTCTAGGAGGATAGTTTTTAGGAGAACTACAAACCACGTGTTCTTAACAGTCAAGGGTTGGTTCTTCTAAAATAACTTCATCACAAGTAGGGGAATGATCAATGATGGGATGACGAGGAGAGGGTTCTATTTGATTGTCTTGTTTTATAAAGGTCTCATTCTCTTGTTCCATACTATCTACCCTAGTAGGAGAGCTAGCTTCAACAAAGGTAGGGGAGGCATCAAGAGAGGGACCGGTATGATTATCAAATAGATTGTTCCAAATGGTAGGAGTGTTAGGGAAGGGAGGGTCAAGAGTCTCATGACGTATAAGAGGTGTATCTTCTAACACCAACCTATTCTCATTACATCGAGGGATATTAGAAGAAGGACAAGTTTGATTGTCTTGGTTATGGTTAGAGAGACTATGCAAGGTGATGTCAAGAAATTTTTGTTGTATAATGTTTTGCAAAGGGGGATGAGGAGAGGGACAATCAAGACCCTCAATGCTTGTATCTTCTTGCACCAAGATACCTTCATCACTAATAGGAGAGGTATAGGGAGAAGCACAAGTATGATTGTATGATTGTCAACACTAACATCCTCATCAAGGGGTAATGCAATGCTAAGAATTATGTGAATGGTTTGGTTATTAACATGTTCTTTAATGAATTCATTATTGTAATCTACAGTGAACTCATAAGAAGGAATGTTGTATTTGGGTATGTGCAGGATCATGATGGGCCAAAAAGTGGCAATGGAAAAAAATTATGTTTTGGATCGACTCAAAAATGCGGAAATGCCGAGTTGAATTTTTGTAGGTTCGGGTGTCAGTACATTGCTCCAAAGCAATGCCCAAACCTACTTTTTGCAAATCAGATATCCGATTTGCAAAAGCCTATATAAATAAAAAAGCCGACTATTAAAACTCATTTCACACCATTTGGACACGGGTGCAAAGGGAAAAGAGCAAATCCGATATCCGTTTTGAGGAGAAATCTGATTTGAAAGGTAATTTTATGGTTGTTTTTATGTTTTAATCAATTTTTCAATTAGATTCTTTTAATTTTAAGTAGTTTTTATGATTTTTTTTTCAAAAGTAGGGTTTTTTATTGATTTTTATTAAAAACTAGAGTTTACAATGAATTTTTATTAAAAATTAATGTTTTTAAATGGATTTTGATTAAAAACTAGTGTTGTTGATGTATTTTTATCAAAAACTAGAGTTTGTTATGGATTTTTGTGAAAAAGTAGGGTTTTTTTTGGATTTTTATTAAAAACTAGGGTTTTTTTACAATAATTTCATTTATATTGTGTAATTTTAATTAGATTAATTGGTTTTTAACTTTAATCAGGTATTATGGCTGAGAATGAAAATGCACAAATGCCAAATGCTCCACCACCTCCAGCAGCCACCAATTGAAAACTTAATTGGTGAAAAATTGGGGCAATTGAGGGGCATTTGTGAAGTTTATAAGACAATCCCTCGATTGAGTGATATGACAAACACATTGAAGGAAATAATTAAAAATATAGAAACCCTCTCCACCCAACATAATGCATTTCATTCATGGCGAAAAGACATGAGGGAATATTATGCATGTGGATTGTCTTACGATGATGTGAAAGATCTCCAAATAACCAAAGCCCAAATAGCCTCTTTATTCATTAACCCCCGCACCGGTTTGCTAGTGAATGTTAATAAAACAAAACTTTCTATAAAATGGTGCATGAATAGGGACATTGTAGATAACTTTTGGGATCGTTGGTGTATGGTTTTTGATAAACCACCGAACAACAATTCTGATATACCATTTTACTTTATTAAAAAATTATATGTTGAGTTTTTGTTAGGGCATCATGTCAATTACTTTGACATTAAACCCTTCCAGGGCGTCGGTGGAGGTATGCCCCAGGATAGACCAGGGGCAGTTAGAGTAGTCCCAGCCCAAATGTTCCCCTTCCTCTCCTCCCCTTCCTCGCCACCTCCAATATATCATCCAGAGATTATCCAGGATGTAGCCACACAGACATTTCTTGGAGCTTTTGGTGAATTCTACAGTAGCTCAGCCACATTCTGGTGATGTTGGCAAAGGCTCGAGTGTTGTTGCATCATCCTCCTCAGGTCCACATATTTGTGTGCCACATACTTGCACTATGTGCCGCCAGATATGCTTGGGTCCTCTTGTACAGCCCGCTGAGCATCCCTTGGACACTTCTGATTATGACCTCCATGATGTGGACATTATAGATCAGTCGCAGGGGAGTGGAGCGCACCCTATAGAGTCCTCTCCTGCTAGAGAGGGGGATGCTGGAATAGTGACACAGGTAAGATTTAAGTTGTAATTTCATAACTTGCATTTGTTTTTAAATGAATATTAATAAGAGATAGTATCAAGTACTAATATTTATTTACATGGTCTATTTAACAGTTGATGTCTAATGAGGAGCTCACACGGGTGACTAATAGCACCCTTAGGGCCATTTCATTTGGCTTGGACACACACACAATATATATTATCACACTCACTCGTTTACATTTTTTATTATATACTTGCTTGTCATTTGAATTGTCATTAATGAAATTATATAATAACTTATATGTTTATCTTATTTTCCTCTTGTAGGAAATACCTAGTGCGAGTGAGGTGCAGCCTTGTCCAAACTATGGAGCCACAAAGTTAGATAAGGGGAAGGTAATTGAACTCAAATTGGATTGAATGAAGATTTTTAAGATCTTATATTGATTGTGCATACATCGACATAGATTGGTAGTTTCAAATGTACTTGTTATTTTTATGTACATGCAATTATGAGCTATACATCGTTGTTGAAAAATGACACACCACCTAAAGGATTAGGTATTGGAACACCTCAAGGAGTAGGTGTTGAAACACCTCAAGGAGGAGGTGTCGAAACACCTGAAGGAGATAAAGGAAAAGATCAACCTAAAGAGGTATGTGTTTATTTTATTTTGTGTTCGGTAAATATGTTCCTATTACTAATAATCATATGCTAACTTGGATCAATTTTATGTTTTTGTTCACATATATAGATTGACATTTCAAAAATTGGTTTGGTAGATTCTAAGACTCTTGACCCTTTGAAGAGACGTATATTTTAGGTAATCAAGATTTCAATTTTAGAGTTCAATTAAAATTCAATGTATATTGATTTTGATGTTAATTATTCCATTTTAAATTATATAGTATAACTAATCTCAATTGTGGTTTGAATTTTTCTTGTGAAACTACCTTTAGAACCAATGAGTTCTTCAAAGAGGCTCCATTTTGATGATCCACCAGTAGTTTAGGATGAGATAGACATTTTGGCATGTAAATTTTGAATACATATTGAGATGGCATATGCCACATTTTGTAAAACTTTGTCTGAGTTGGCATCAATGCCATTTTTGTATATGGACATACACTTGATTATTGGATAATTTGATATATAGAAGTTGACAATCAAAATTTAATTTGTTCCTCATGTGCATGATTAAACTCTTTGAAATTTTTATCTTGAGCAATGGTTAAATATCAATGTACAATAGCATAAAAAGAATGGTTATATTATGTAGTTTATATTTATATCACTGATTACATTGCATTACACATCTTTCAAACTCAAATCATTACTTCACATTGCATTACTAACAACTAGATGTTCATAGATGAAAAAATTTCAATTACAATATAGTTTTTACAAAGTCAATCTAAGCAGTTATGCAATTACTTCACATTGCATAACTAAAAACTATGAGCAGTTGTCAATTGCATTTTCTTGTCATGGAATTCTATGAGACCACATTTATTTGAAGCTTTTTTTCAAATAGTCCACTGCCTTGTCTATGCTACCACATTTTTCATACATGTCTACCAAATCTTTTTATCAAACTGTTCACTCTAATCCCTTTATCACCCCTAAAAATGTGTTCCTATTGTTGATGTTATTAGTAGCATTGGGCTGCTTCTTCCAGCGACCACCTTAAGTTGTAATAAATTAAATGATAGCCTATGCTATTTAATTTATAATCATTTGATTTAAATGGATGAGGCCAACCTTCTTTGATATTATTTTGTAATTTATTATTTTCAAGAGAGGCCGACCTCCTTGAAGAGTCACCTTATTTTGTATAAATACAAGGTGATGTTTGTTCATTTCCTCAATTGAGTTCATTCAGCATAATTCACATTCCAAGCAGAAGTTCGCACTTGAGCAACAACGCCTCATCTTGTAGTAGCAGGCCAATTTCAAGGAGAAGCATATTCAATTGTATTTTTGCATCTAGGAGAGGTGCTATTAATCATTGTATCAAATTCAGCTATGAGCTGGGCCTGAGTTGTAAGTAGATTTCTACTCTTATTCCTTCATTATATAAGAGACATTCATGTTCTTTCCGCTAAATCCTCGAAGAAGGAAGGAAAAGAAGGAAAGAAATAATGCTTCAAAAGGAATAGAGATAAAGGGTCGGATGGTGCTCCTGCATTTAAGAAGAAGTGGGACCTCTCTCATGTTCAATGCCTTAGATGTGACAAGTTTGGTCACTATGCGAAGGATTCCCTACCAGGCCTAATCAACATGCTTCATTTGCAAATGTGATTGAGATCTCTCCCCAAAATGATTCTACTGAATTTCTACTCTAGTCATGGGCCTATGTTCAAGCCATGAAGGTCGTGTACTGATCTGAGCGCAAGAGCAACATTTCGTACTTCCATCCTTCAGAATATTTAAGAGATAAGTATTCTTTGTTTTGATTTTAATTACCCTTCTAGGCTAAAATTCAGTTTGTTGAGCAGTGAAAATCTGACATTATTTACTTGGATTATGTGTGACTAATAAATAGTGATCACTGGGATAAGATTCTTTAGAATTAAGAATTATTCATTGCAAGTTGTATCATGCTAATGTGTGAATATTGTCTTTTGTTATGCTGAGATTAGCTCTTCCTAATATGAATGCAAGATAGGAGTCTAGAAGTTGTAGTAGGGTTGAAATAAAGGTGTTTGACTAGTTTTTTGCAACAAGCTATGGTCTCATGGCTTTTTTCACATAAAAAACAGCATTGGAGTTCGATTGGAGGCTGAAAACTACTTGTAAGGGCATCAATAAATCTTGTTTTACAACTCGTATGATCAAACTGACTATTCCATCACGTCCAAATGGGTACGTTTAGGTTAGGTATGGTTCCCTTTTGCACCCAAACAGACCGAAGCAATCTGAGCTACATTCAATCAACGAAATCCCTTAAGAGTCCAAAGTGTAGAAGGGCAGAAATCTTTGACGAACTGTTAATAAATAACCGTGATGCTTACAGACTCTTCGTCTGAGGGTATGGGATTGTGTTAGGACCATCTACAATAACCTCTCTCTATTTTTTCTATCTCGAAGGCGTTTTCCCATGGTGATGAGTTTTCAATTGAAGGAAAAGTTGCCAAATGCAAGCAGTGTAAAGTTGCAAAGTGGTGCAACTTTCATTCTCTAACTCATAAAAACAAACAGACTATTCCAACACATCTATATGGGTACGTTTACTCTAGGTATGGTCCTCTTTTGCACCCAAATACGCCGAATCACTCCGAGCTACATTGGACCGATGATTTCCCTTAAGAGTCCAAAGTGCTAAAAGGCAGCAATTTGACGGACTATTTCTCGGAAACCATGATGCTTACAGACTCTTCATCTGAGGATATGGTATTGTGTTGGGACCATCTACAATAACCTCTCTCAATTTTTTCTATCTCGAAGGTGTTTTCCCGTGGTGATGAGTTTTCAATTGAGGGAAAAGTTGCCAAATGCAAGCAATGTAAAGTTGCAAAGTGGTGCAACTTTCATTCTCTAACTTGTATGACCAAATAGACTGTTCCAAAATATCTAGATGGGTACTTTTATGCTAGGTATGGTCCTCTTTTGCACCCAAATACGCCGAACCACTCCGAGCTACATTGGACCGATGATTTCCCTTAAGAGTCCAAAGTGCTAAAAGGTAGCAATCTTTGACATAATATTTCTCAGAAACCGTGATGCTTAAAAACTCTTCATCTAAGGATATGGGATCATGTTGGGACCATCTACAATAACCTCTCTCGGTTTTTTCTATCTCGAAGGTGTTTTCCCATGGTGATGAGTTTTCAGTTGAGGGAAAAGTTGCTAAATACAAGCAGTGTAAAGTTGCAAAGTGGTGCAACTTTCATTCTCTAACTCATACGACCAAATAGACTGTTCCAACACGTCCAGATGGGTATGCTTATGCTAGGTATGGTCCTCTTTTGCACCCATATACGCCGAATCACTCCGAGCTACATTAGACCGACAATTTCCCTTAAGAGTCCAAAGTGCTAAAAGGAAGTAATCTTTGACAGACTATTTATCGGAAATCATGATGCTTATAGACTCTTCATCTAAGGATATGGGATCATGTTGGGACCATCTACAATAACCTCTCTCGATTTTCGCTATCTAGAAGGCGCTTTCCCGTGGTGATGAGTTTTCAGTTGAGGGAAAAGTTGCCAAATGCAAGCAGTATAAAGTGGCAAAGTGGTGCAACTTTCATTCTCTAACTCGTATGACCAAATAGACTGTCCCAACATGTCCAGATGGGTACGTTTATGCTAGGTATGGTCCTCTTTTGTACCCAAATATGTCGAATCACTCCGAGCTACATTGGACCGACGATTTCCCTTAAGAGTCCAAAGTGCTAAAAGTCAGCAATCTTTGACAGACTGTTTCTCAGAAACCGTGATGCTTACAAACTCTTCATCTGAGGATATGGGATTGTGTTGGGACCATCTACAATAAGGTTGGATCAAGGTTCTGCAAGTCTTAGATCTTGCATCAGAAAAATCTTACCCAATCAACTTGAATCAATTACATGGGAAATGAAATTCACATGAAATTTTAACATTTTTTTTTTGCAAAAAAGTGGCAAGCCACTATAATTTATTATATATAAATAGGAGATATTACAAAACCTGGTTCAAACGAGCATACCGATAGGAAATAACCAGGAAGAAAACCTTCAGTTGTAGCTCAATTAAGTATAAAAATCTCTTTACATTTTAAACATACCCTTTATACAATGCCAAACATTTGACCCATATTTCAAAAAACATCACTGGATATAGATTATGCCTATACACAATTATGACCATTTTACATTGTTTCACATTTCAAAATTCAATTATGACAAAATCTGCCTATTTGAGGCATTCAGGGCACAGTCTTCCACAAGAGTAGTATGTTGGCTTTCTGGAGTGACAAGCACCTATACAAACCATCAAAGTAGCAGTTAAACTACATACAATAGAAAATATGCTTAGAATAACCAATCTATATTATTGTAAATTTTCACATACCTCTCTAAAAGGATCAAAACTAGCTATTGTTGCAGTAGGTCCATGATCAATCATGTCAGGAATATCGCAAAATTTGTCAAATGATAAATCTATATTGTCACAACAAAAAAGATGCTTAGACTAACAAATATAGAATCATCTAAACAACCTGAATGATGATGAATTGGTAATGCAAACTATAAAAGATGCTTTGATTAACCAATCTATATTATTGTAATCTGTCGTATACCTCTTTGAATGGATCAGAGCTAGCTATTGTTGCAGCAGGTCCATGATCAATCATTCCAGGAATATCGCAAAATTTGTCAAATGATAAATCTATATTGTCACAACAAAGAAGATGCTTAAGCATTGTACCTTCCATTCTTGAATATGCTATTCAAGTGTGCCTGAAGGGTCATCTCTTTGCTTAAGAGTATCCAATATTGCTTCATGATCAACATTACTAAGTGTCCATAGTTGTTTTGTCTTTGGTTTGGCATGATGCTTCAACAACTTAACATTTGTTGCTATAACAAGGTGTAAATACATGACAATGGTTTTGTGTTTCTTGTAGTCTTCAAATGCAGGTATGCCATTCTTTCTAATCATGTATGTTCACAACCAAATTCCTGCAACCACAACTGAACCTATAGGATACACAAACCAATCATCATCTTCCATCGATTGTGTTAGCTTGTGCTTTACTCGTACACATCGAGCCAACCAATATTCTGATCTCTCTTCATTCCCCTGTGGTGCAACAATTGCAAAAACATGTCCTGGATGTAGTAGATATGAAAGTCGGTCATAATCAAGTGAACTTTCCATTGTGTAATTTGTCATGGATATAGTTTGAGATAAAGGAGTTAGATACTGTGGAACCCATGTATCCACCCACTCACTTGACTCGCATTGATCCCACTCACACTAAATACAACTCTGACAAAAACAAGCCAACTGTCATGTCCAAATGGTCCATGTACTTGCATTTGAGCTTCAAAACGAATGCATCTTTGAAGAATATTTGATTGTATGACAATCCAATCTGCCTCCCACTGTACCCTCCTCAACCAACCAAAAGAATATGTGCACTGTTGAATCAAGTGTCCCCCCCTGTGACAATGCTGAACTACACCAATCAATAATAGAACGTGCATCACTGAATTTTTCTCCTGAAATCTTCAATTGCTCCTTAACTAGAGCTCTCTTTACACATGCACCTGCTCCATTATGCTCCCCTTTCCCATGCCTAGCTTTCAAAAAACTCCAAATATTAGGTACACCCCTCTCTACATGCATTCTACCCAACCAATAAAATATGCGAGCATTCTTGAATTGACCTGTGCAGTTATTTGAACAAATGAGATGTCGGCCCAGTGCTATATCATGCTCCTGCAAGAACTCAAAAAAATTCTCGAAAGAATGTTGGACATACTCGGACGAGTGAGATCTATCATCACTCATATAAAAATGATACTCTCTGATTATATTTCGATCCTCCTTTGTACTATCAGGTGCATGTCTAAAAATTATGTGGACAAAAATAACAATCTGAATGGAATTGTAATACTGAGATTGAACCTCGTTTTGTGGTTGCAATGTGTAGTTTTCTACAAAATCAACCATTGATATAATAGTGTCAATCGGAAAAGAGTCCTTACATATCCTGAATTGTTGATCCAACCACTGAGACCTATGACTATGCCTTGCATATTTGTAGAAAATATTATCCTTAAAATCTGAATTAAAATCAGCAACACTACATTCTTTTGTAACCAACTCACATCTAGAACCTTCACCTCCACTCTGCAAAGTATATTTGACTCTCATATCTCTTTTTCTCAACAATATTCTTTCCAAATTCATGTTCGTAACTCTCATGAAAACATTGAACAAACTTTGAAAAGCTACCACATTGTGAGCACTTCACATTTAAGCAATCATTTCTATAGAAAAAGGGACCATCATCCCTAGAACATAAAAATAGATCTAGCAAGTCCATTGATGATTTCGGAAGATGCATTGCACCACACTCCTGCAATATTGCATTAGTATGTAAAGTAGAACAAATATAGCATAATAGTTCATGGTACATTAAAAAATCCACATGGTATTTGCAATAAAAAGTATTAGGAATCTTAAGAGGCACACAATAAAATGGCTTCAAACCTTCAAAAGTTCTTTGTGAGATTTCCATATTTGGATGTGTTTGAATAAATTTATTGAACAACATTGTTTGGCTTGATTCCAAGAAATTTTTAGGATGCGGTGTACGGTCTTGACTACCAATTCTTAACTTTAAAACATCCTTTGCATTGGGTGATACTCTAAAGTTATCATGCCAAAATTGTTGAATTGCCTGCTTTACATTATCGGTTAGCTTCTTATCAACACATGGGAGCCTCTAGGCAAAAGTGCATGTATCATTTTGAAGAGAATCATCCATTCTTTCTCTTCTTGCAAGTGCTTTATCCAAAGTTTTATGATTTAAGTCAAAATCAATACAAGTTTGTATCATAAAGTGAGCCTTTTTCAATTGATGGCTTACTAGGGCAGTTGTAATGACTCTCTGAGCAACTCTCTTATCTTTTTCCTTGTTATTTTTTCCAATAGACTTGAGAGCATTAAAAATATTTTTGACAATAATAGAGTTTTTTTCGGTCCTCTTGTTCACACGAATCTTCAATTTGGCTAGCAAAGGTCTCATCTTTTGCATCTTTAGCAATTGTACAAAAAGTTGGGATTGCTCTTTCAATGTCTTATCACTAAAATATTGGTTGAAAAGTATTCTAGCCCACAACCGAACAGTTCGTGTTGACCTCTTGCCTTCAAAATTGTTTATAATGTTATCAACAATTTAAACTAACCATTTAGGGGTCCTTGAAGGTCTTGAATTTGGAATATGTTTTTCTTCCACACAAGGTTCTTCATTTCTCGTGTAATCTGGTGAAACATAATTTACACTTGCTTCAATATTATGTTCAACATCTTCATTTCCAACATTTTCACCTTGAACATTTTCAATATCAATTTGAATAATTTCATTCCCAATTTCAATATCATGTTCAACATCTTCAATTCCAACATTTTCATTATCAATTTCAATATTTTCATTCCCAATTTCAATATCATGTTCAACATCTTCAATTCCAACATTTTCACCTTGAAAATTTTCAATATCAATTTGAACATTTTCATTCCCAATTTCAATATCATGTTCTACATTTTCACCTTGAACATATTCAATTTCCTCTTCACTTGAAAGACCATATGGCTCAGGTTCACCAATATTTAACATACCTTGTCTTTTCTTCCTATGACCTTCTCTATCTCTTTGTCTATATCCTTCAATTTGTTCTTTTGTCAGCTTTCTCTTACGTTTTTGCTTCCGACGACTACTGCTCCCCATTATACCAAATAAAAGATGCTAAAAAATATTATGTATGACAAATTTGAGTACAAGATGCTCCAATTTTTTTTTTATCTTTGTCTCTTGCTATTTGAAACCGCGCTTTTATCGCCTGCAAACAGAATGTAGGGTCTGTTGGAAAGCACAAAAATGACCCACATGGGGTTTTTCTATGGCCCACAAATCCGATATCCGATATAATCGGATATCTGATTTGTAAAACATGTTCTACAATAGTAAGATTTTAGCTCTACACATTGAAGTTTCACAAATCAGATATCCAATTTGTACACACATAGACCTAAGGGTTAATGGTAGAGAGTGGGAGAGTGGAAGATTGAGAGAGGGAGAGGGAGAGAGGGAGGAGAGTGGGAAGGATAGAGGGAAAGTGGGAGGGATAGAGTGAGAGGGAGAGGGAGAGAGGGAGAGTGGGAGAGTGGGAGAGTGAGAGGGAGAGTGGGAGAGGGAGAGAGGGTTTAGAGTTGAGGGAGAAAGGGAGAGGGAGAGGGATAAATAGAAGGAGGATAGTGGGAGGGAGAGAAGGAGGGATAGGGAGAGAGGGAGAGGGAGAGGGGAGAGTGAGAGTGTAAGTGTGAGAGGGAAAGTGGGTGAGTGAGATGGAGAGGGAGGGAGAGAGAGATAGAGAGAGAGAGAGAGAGAGAGAGAGAGAGAGGAGTGATTGAGTGAGAGACTTGAGAGAGATAGAGGTGGAGAGAGAGAGAGGGAAAGAGATAATATTTAAATATTTTATATATTGGTAATATATATATATTTAAATATTTATAGATTAACTAAAATATTGAAATAATATTTAAATATTATACATTTAATAATATATTATATATTAAATACATAATTCGGTAAGAGATTATCATAAATTGTATATTAAATATATTACATTATAAACTTGATTGGATATTATATATATTAAATTATAAACTTTATTGTATATTATATATATTAAATTATAAACTTTATTGCATTTTTAAATCATATATTAAAGATTGTATAATTTTTTTAAAACTCATATCATATATCGAAGTCAAATCGGATATCGGATTTGAATTGGATTCCGATATGCTGACACAAAATTTAATGCCTAGGTATTAGGCTCGGGATTTGGTTCGGACCTGCCAATCCTAAAAAGTCAACACGTAAAATGTGTTTAACAACTTACCTTGCTTTTCTAGACTTCGCCCATGTGGCTGACAACTTTTATTTTACCCAAAATTGATGAAACGAAAAGGGTTTGTAAAGGAGCTTCTCATCTTTCTACCAATATAAATTATATTTTACTTAGAATCTAATAAATAATAATTTTTTATTTTTTATTAGAATTACGATTAAAGTCTTGATTGATAGTCTGTTAGAAAAACATCTATAGCTTTCAAATGGTATCATAAATTTTGAATCCAAAACATGCGTCACATTCTATGCTTGACATACGAGTTTTATATTTTTTTAAAGTTGTAATAAAAAATTCATAATTAATTATTTATTTGAAAAAAAATTACAAAAAAATATGCATCACATCCAAACATGAGTCCTCTACTTATATCTAAAATCTTATAAAAAAATATTATCATTTTATTATGGTTAGGGTGGTTAGACAGACACCTGCTTCTTATTTTTTCCCTGAAATTTTAGTACTACTGCATTGAAATTTCAAATTTTCACCAAATAGATTTTTTGTTTACAAAAATTAACCTAGTAGTTTAGAAACTACATTCAATTTTCCACATATTCTATTCTTACATATTTTTGAAATAATATAGATAACTTATTCAAATTTTTATGTCAAGTTGCCCAACTCTGATTTTCTAAATTTTCATTGCCACTTAAGGGCCTATTTTTTCCATGATGATCCTGCACATACCCATTTATGCAATCCATTTGAAACCAAATCAAAGCCACATCTCTTGAAAGTAAACATGCTATGAAGAGAAAGGAAAGAGAATGTAATGCAATGACTTAAAGTGAAATGTTGAAATGCAATTTTCAAATGGGAAACAAGGTAATTTTCTGATTACACTATGCAATAATCTGAAAAAGAAATGTAGTATATGCAAAGTTGAAACTAAGCAATGCATGAAATGAGATAATTTAAGCTAGTTTTAATGAAATGAATGTAACAAAAACAAAACCAATTGATACAAATAGGTAATGGAACAAAACAAAAGCCTAAAAACAAGGTTTTCAGCTTTGTAAAAGGCAGTTTTAGAGGCCTAAAGGGACTAAGTCGACCAAGGTGGCGACTTAGTCCACCTAGTGATTTTTTTGAGAATTTACAGGATATTTTGATGGATTTAGGTGGTTTATGTGTTGTACAATACATATCTAAGATGTGACTGTAGAATTTTAGAAATGATTAATTATTTAAGATGCAAAAATGCAACCTAGATGCACTTTTCACTAATGCAAAACGTGAAACCATAGAATGCAATTTAAACAATATAAAATGAAATGCAATGAAAACTAGGATGAGAAAGAGATCGAAATCAGAGAAGAGGGTATGCGAACGTCAGGCTCACCAAAATGAATCACCAAAAACATGCACTTGGGGAAAGAGGATTCCCCAATAGGCTCCTAGGGTTTTTCACCTAGGAACTAGGTTGAGAAATGGTGCCTCTTTCGCACTAAAGGATATTCTTGGTGTTCATTCAAAGATTAGGGTTTTGTGTGTGTGATGTGTGAATGAAATATTTTAAATTCCAATGATTGATGAAAGAAGTTAACTATGAATGTAAAACCTAGAAAATACATAATGATATGCAAACGTTAAACTAAATGACCTAAGAAAGCTTATGAAACAAAATAGAAAGCTGAAAATGAAAGGTGTGCACCTGGGAATGGGTTTCAAACTGGATTGGAGGCTAGAAATGTTGATGATGTTGAAATTTTGGCCTATTGGGACACTTACGCCATTCTGGGTGACTTAGTCCCAGATCTAGAAAACTTCACCGAAGCCTATTTCTACCAAATGGGTATCCAAATCTACCAAAATCTCTGAAAAGAAGATTTTGTGGGACTAGGTCACCATTGTTGGCAACTTAGTCCACTTCTAAATTTATGAAGATCAGATAGTGGAAATGGAAGCCCTCGGTTTGCACTTTCTACTCCTCCAGGAATCCAGTTCTGAAAGTGAAGAATTTGGTCTACAAGTGTTCTCCAAGCCTCTTTTAGGGTTTTTGTAACCTTTAAGGGATTTGGAAAGTTGTTGAAGACTTTACCACCTTGGTTCTTTTCCAAATCTACATATAAGACCTGTAAATCACACTAAGAGGGAAAACTTATTGATTTTTAGGGCATGGGGGTTTGCCTTGGTCAAACCCCTTTTGAGTAATCAAACCAAAATGATAAAATAATGTAATGACGAATGAAACAATGAATTTTACCTTGCCTTGATGATAGATCTTGAGTTGTAGCAATGGAGGATTCAACCCTTGAATGCTTCATAAAAGATGTCTTGATGACTTAGAATACTCAAACCCTAGCTTGATTGAGAAGAAGGAGAGATGAGAGAGTTAGGAGGAAGAGAGATTAATTAGAAGATTAGAATCAGGGTGAAAAATATTAGAAAAACCCTTATTTATACATGTTGTGCCCTAATTTCCCAAAAATAACACAACATAGGCCAACCTTAGGGTTTAGAAGACAAAATCTTGCAAGAATTTTGATTTAATTTTGATTTTTATGCCACATGGGACCAAGTCACCCAAGGTGGCGACCTAGTCCACTTGGGAAAGTTTGAGTGGTTTTCAAGGATTAAAAGGTGATTATTGATGTTTGTCGGGATTATCTTTTGAAACACACTAAAGTTGGACCTAGAAGTGCATTAGGGGGTCATTATAACATAAGAAAGGGTTGATTTGGTGATGAAAAGCTTGGAAACGTGTGAGGGTTAGTTACAACACCTTACAACACTTTGGGCTAAGGCTTGGAAAGGGGTTATTTAGGTGAATTATGATGAAAGGGGCCAAGAAAAGTGAGGAAATATGTTACAACACTTCACAACACCTTTGCAAGACACCTTAGAATCTAAGCAAAACTAGGCCAAAAACCACAAGAAAGGGCCCAAATGAGTTAAAAGTGTCAAGGCTACACTTTTTGGTGACACATTAGCTAATTATTTTCCTATTATGGAACTATTGTCTATTAACAATTAGACCCTGTGAAGAATATATCCTTTCACATTAAACACCTAATGTGTTTAGTACACTTTGGTTCTAGCGGACTACACTCTTTATACTCAATGTGTATTTTATCTATTTACTTAAATCATGAGAGAAGTCCCTTCAAGCATAACAAAAACCCCTACCATAGCTAAGTGGGGGGTCCTACTTTATAATGATGATTCCTCCTCTCCCTATACTATATAGGCTTCCTCAATCTATCAATTGATTATTTCTTGACTATATCCATCTTGTTATATATATGTATAATGCATCTCAATTGTAGTTTACCTCTACTTATGAAATTGTATGGTTGCATCAATGAATCTACTTAATATAAGGGGGAGGGGGGCTATATAGTAGGGGACCCCACCCCTTTATATTTATTGGTGTAATAGGGGGTGATTTATGGGATAGTGATGGTTCCCTATCTTTATCACTTCCATATCCTTATTATAGTAGGGGTAGTGGTAGGGCTTACAACTAGGGTGGGAGAAATCTTGAAGAGGGATCCCTCCCTAAGTTCATAGTGGGACAAACTCTAATTATTTTTACTATGCATAATATCCTTTATGTATGTCCTATAGAGATTTCACTAAATGAATTAATTTATGAAGTAAACCAAGTGTCGATTTTTTATTAAACAGGTGGGCAAGAAGACCCTTTTGAGTATTGCTAGAGAATCATCAAATAATTGAAAAAGGTGTGGTCCCATTATAGAGTGGGGTCTATCCATACTAGGGGTAGGGGAGAATATTCACTAAAGAGGTAGGGGTGTTAATATATCTACACCTCAATGTGTCTCCTTTCTAGATGAGCTACAAATGTAGCTATATAAGTAGGGCTAGTTCTATTTAGTAGGTTCATCTCCCACATCTATAAGTGGTAGGATATTGATGGCCTATGCATAGGAGCACAATATAGATAGCTAGTTCTAACTACCAACTCTATATAGTCTTGTCACCATATATAAATAGGGACACCCACAAGTAAGATACTAGTCCTCAATGGTGTTGTGGGCTTTACTATCTATAGACACTAAAAAATGTCTTGAATGATATCATACACTTGAATTAGGTATACTAACATCATTTCATCTTGAAACCCATCCTATTTTTTCTTAATTTATTAAATTAGCCTAGCCTATTTTAATTGCAAAATTTTCATCTATTAATCTAATTACTCTAATTGGGCTAATTCATCCTCTTCCATACTAACACTTTGTCCTATTAAATTAAATAAATCAAAATATTTAATATAAATCCTTAAATATTCTTATTTAATTAAATAACCCTAAGTTATTTAATTGAATTTCATCACCTTTTCCCCTTTTCATTAAATCACTTAATTTAATGAATATCATCTTAAATATTCTAAGTCCCCTAATTGCATAATTAACTTTGTTTAATTATAAATTATTAATTATCTAATTTCCCCCCACTTGCAAAGGAATATTGCTCCTTTGCACATTCCTCCAAAGGAAATATTCCCATGAAATATTCCTTCCCCTTTGCACCATTTAATTTGGTTTTAATTAAGTAAATATCCTTTTTCCTCACCAGTTAAAAGTTTGTTTGTTTGGATTAAATGTAAGCCCTTGATTAAATATCATCTTGGATTTTCAACCCTTGATGGGAATCCATGATCCATTCCTTTAACTTCTTCCATCCTTGACCATTGATTAGCTTTTTCAATATCAATCTTTCATTTCTCATTTTCTTTCCTATAAATAGGTCACTATTTGGAGACAAATGGATCCATCTTTTAACATCGGAGTTATGTTGTTAAAATCACTCACACACACTCATATTTAGCACAAATTTAGCATCTTTTTAGTTTAATTACTTTCATAATAGATTAGCTTCCATTAATGGCTTCCATGGTAACTTAGATGCATACATTTAACTTATTTGCTAATTAGGGTTTCAATATTTTAGCATAGAATCCATTTAGATTAGGTTTGCATTTGCACATCTTGTTAATTTTAGCATAAATTATGTTAAAATAGCTTGAATCATGTTCATTTAGCTTTAAATCATGTTTCATCACACATCTCACAATCGTTCCATCAGTTTTCTTCAATAAAACTTACTGGAACAAGCTCATTTATCCATGGGATTAAGAAAGGCCATCATTCCACATCAATGCGACACCACTCCCACAATGGGTTAGGTTTCAATGGATTAGAGGAGGAATTTTTAAAGATTTTGTAATTTAGTATGCTTGGTTTAATTTTCACTTGATTGATCCTATTGAGATTGACGTTAGTGGCTCCATTATGCCTCGATTCTCCATGGATCAAGCGTAATCGACCTGTGCTAATTTGTTGATCACATTCTGGTACTAGAAGGAGGGCATAACCGATCAAATTTAATCAATTTCTATCTTGAATTTCATTTTTTTATTCTTGCAGGATACAACAACGCCCAAAGGAATTTTAGCAACACCTTTGTTGGGCGTCACCATACAATGATGCTATTGTCATTAGAAACAACGACACCTATTTAATATCTTGGCGCTGATTAAACTAAACAGTGATGCTGAATACTTTTAGAGGTATCAAAACTTTCAAATTGTGACATTGCAAAATCACAACGATATCTTCGTCACTGGTTTTCTACAAAGTGATGCCAATATTAACCAAAGTGACACCCATATGATTTATAGTGACACTATCGTGAATAGTGACACCCTTATCTAGTAAGAAAAACAACGATCGATTTTCAACATGTGCTTTAATTCTTTTACTTCATTTGATCACTAACATGCATTTGACTTTGTTCTGGATTTTAGGCTAACTAGGTTTTGCAAGTTGGACGATAGAAGTTGAAGTGAAGAAGCATCCTTGTCTTAAAATCTTCTAATTGTAACAAGCGTTGTGATGATTTTGGGGAAATTATAACCCATTTATCATGCTTTTCATTTTATTCTTTAGGACCACACTAGTTTTCAATTGGGTTTTAAAAAGAATTCCCAAACATGACTAAAATTGAACCCTCACTTGATTATTTTACTTTGTGTTTAAAATTGAGCAATACAATTTAACAGTTTGTTTGGTTCTTAAAATAAACTCATCTTTCCTTTAGGGGTTAAAATTGATGAGCATTTGCTATGTTTTGTGATTTACATCTTTGTTATTGAATGTGTATGCACTTCTCTCACGCCACTTGGGATCTTGAGAATTAGAAACATTGCTTGACATTTTGTATAATCACCCACATATTTCAATTTGGATTAAAAATGAACCCCATGCTAGTGTAGGTAAAAGGCGTTGTGTGTGCTCTCTCCCTGTTTCATGTGAATCTGGGAGGTCGAACTACAAAATTACTTCCTTAATTTTGTTTATCTTTAGAGGGCGTGCCTCCCCGCTTCGAAAGGATGGAATGATCCAAGTGGTAACAACCTAAAGCCAAGCTCTTTCAAATCGCTATATAAAAATGTGTTTTTGACAAAATTCATAAACAACAAGTGCGGATGTGTCATGATGATAAGTGTCACCCTTCGTATCTATGTGATGCATCGAAATATTTTCTTAGGAAGGGACTAGGAGGCCTCTTGATTGGAATAATCTTGAGCTAATCTTGCCACATGTATGACCACCTTGAACAAAGGCCCTTACTATGAACCAATTATTTAGAAGCCCAAAAAATTTATGCTTGTTGGTGTAGGAACAATTATTATGAAGCCGCCCGATATTTTACTATTCAATTATTGAAACAATAAAATCCTTAGGATCTTCGGATCTTTAGGATTTGAGATTTGGTGGTCTTGAGAAGTGTGTTCTGTGGAGGGGAGCCAATTTCATTGAATCTCTAGCTATTCACATTGTCTTAGTGTTTGGAGAAATCCAAGTGGGGATTCAGTGAGTAGTATCTTCTGAACCTAAGGTGGTAAATTCTTGTGAGTCAATTTAATACTTTGCTTGGTTCCAAAACATTGCAAACAAACATTGACAATCTTCATCAAAATTTCAAACCCTTTTGTCTAAGTATGGATACTTCTTGACAAAACCTTGATATTAATGCTTTTCCTAAGAATTTATTCTTAGACTTCTAAGTATTTTGGTTTATATCTCAATCCATATTCACCAAAGTCCATATAAGTAACTATGGCTTAAATTTCATCCTTTTCACAAAATGGACCTTATGAAATTTATCATGTTTTTGACATAGACATTTAGTTTGAACTTAATCAAGAGAAAGTGTTTGTGGTAAAAGAAACTCACTTAATCAAGATAACTAAAAAAATTGAACCCCACATGACCATTTGGTGATCGATCGCTCCCATTGACCAACCCGACCTTACACTTGCTATCATTCAACCAAAATTTGAACTCATTGAGGGAGAAAACCGATATAATTAGTAGTTTGAGAAGCTTCACTTTTGAATAAAGGAAATATCCATTCAGTGGGGAAACGCGACAAACATCTTAGAAAAAGAAGAGGAATAAATTGATATTGAGGCTGGAAGGCCCATATTACCACCACTAGTGTGGCAATAAATATCCTATTTTCTTCCATAAACCTAACTTCTCTAAATGATCTCATGCAAAATCAGAATCCCCAAGAGAAGGTATACAGGTCGTCATTTAGAACTTAGGCATCTTACTCCAAAAGCTCTCAAAAAACACCTTTTAGCACTTCACCAAAATAGAGTTGGTATACAACTTCTACAAACGTGTTTCAAGAAATAATATGGACTTGTATATGTTCTTTTTCGGTCAAAACCTTGGTTTTTTTCACAATAATGAACCTATCTAAAAAATTGGGTCTTTGGGATTTGAAAACTTTAGAGGTCTAGCATGTTTCTCACTACCTTGGTCTTATCAAACAAAGGTTCAGTCCAGGTCAACATTGGGTTTGCATTTCATCCACCCCTTCATTAAAATTCATCCTTCACTTCACCAAACTTTGCAAGTTTTTTGAATACACCAACACTTTTTTTGGACTTAAACATCTATCAAACCAACCCCTAACTTAGCTACCTTGTATGTGAAATGATTCCTTTTCCATGCATTTGATTAAGTTAGTTATCATCTTTGGACTAGTTTGTCTTGAAGGTCACAAGTCTACCCTAAATATCTCCAAGTTCATAAACATATTTTATCCAAACATCAAGCATCAAACTCTTAAGTCAAAAGTGTTGTCCCAAACTATTTGCAAAGATCACTTCCCACATCATTCACCTTTCCATCTCCCATTGTCATCATTGCTCCAAAAAGACTTAGAATGTCTCTTTTACCTAGATTTGAGTCAACTAGAGAGTTCAAACATTATAAATCTCAACAAAACTCTCCCACAGGTGACCCAAAATTTATGGTAAATACAAGAACACAACACAAGAGAATCATGGAGAAAACCAAAGTCACATTCACCTCAAGTGATCCAAATCCTTTAGAATTCAATCGAAGAAGTCAAGTTACCCCATCACAACAACCCTCATCTTCATCAAGGACCTATGAAACTGAAGACATTACACACAACCCATTTGGACTTACCAAGGAAGAAATCATGAAGTACAAACAAAAAAATCAAGCCTTAGAAAATGTTGCTCTAATTTCCCCATTGTTTTTGCGCAAACTTTGACACAAGACTTAACAAATCCATCACTAGGGCTAAATCAAACATCCACTCCTAGTCTTGCAGCTAGTCTTGTAAAAGACTTTGGTCTAACTCTTACATTCTAAATAAATATACTTGTGATTACTCTCAAAACCAATCCATCCACTACTTGGACACCAAAATTTGGTGCTTCTACCATTCCCAAACACCCCTATCAACATCAAACACTTACACTTCATGAATCCATGACAACATCAGCATATCGAGGGTACCCATTTTCATCCATCCCCACAAGTACCACAAGTGTACCCAACACCCTGCAACGAAGTATAGGTCAAATATCTCAAATTGACCCACAAGGGCATGCCAACACCATAATGAAAAATCAACCTTTAACGAAATAGGGACATCTATATCCAATCCCCCAATTGGTTCATCCACACCATTAGTTTCACAAAACACATCCATCCCATCCATCATCAACCCAAATCAAAATAATCCCTTGGTCATGAATCCCATCAACCAAGAGCGTAATACCTTTTCAACATCCCTAGCACAAGGAAATCCTCAAGACATTGGACAAGGGAACATTTTCAATCAATGGACTCAAGGTCCTAGCGTGTCATTACCATCACAAAATCTAATGGCACCATCCTCATCTTTCCCCACAGTCCCTATTACCATGTAAAATCAATTGGGACCTCAAATGTACATTCCTCCATCTCAATCCACCATCTTCCAAGGAATGTCAAATCAAGGGAATCCCCAACCTCTTATCAACAATCTGCTACCCGCTCAAAACATCAACACCCAAAATCCATCATAGATGTCCCAACAACCAATTGATCCCATAGTGCAAGTGCATGCCTTAGCTTTACAACAAGCACAACGAGCTTACCAACAAGCCATCCAACAGTAGCAACAACAACAAGAAACCTTAGCAACACAACAAAAAGAAGCCTTAGCAACACAACAACAACAAAAAGAAGCCCTAGTAGCACAACAACAACAACAACAACAAGCAGCCCTAGCAACACAACAAGTAGCACAAGAACAACATCAAGTAGCCTTAGCACAAAAACAATAGCAAGCCCTAGTGGCACAACAAAAACATCAAGCCCAAAAACAAGCCCTTGTAACACAACAACAACAACAAGAAGCCCTAGTGGCACAATAACAACAAGCAGCCCTTGTGGCTCAACAACAACAACAACAAACCTTATTAGATCAACAATATGCCCAACAACAACAAAAAATTTCCTACTATAATCCTCAACTAAACATCATCAATAAAGAACATATACATCAACACCACAATCACCTTCACAAAATCCCACATCGCCATACACACTATACAACACCTTATCATATCAAAATCTAGCATACAACCCATCCAAAATCCCACAATACACATCATATGTTCCTCCACCAAACCTACAAGATGATCTAGCATCACAATTCAAGGTGTTATCACAAGAAATGTAAGACCTTCGGATGGGAAAGACAAAGACCTTCGGATGGGAAAGACAAAGAAGACCCATGCATAGAAATTATGTCCATATCCATTTGATTGAAACATCGCCATGGTACCATTCCCTCCTCTAATGGTTCAATAACTAAGCTCTCAAGGATATAACTTAGAGATTAAATATCTACACCAAGTAGCTATCTTGCTCATCATGAAATTTCATTTCATTATCAACCTAGAGATGTGAACTTGAAATGGGTTAGGACTATATAAGCACTAGGACTCAATTGCAACCATCTTGATCCTATAACTATAAAGGAAATAGTACTGAAAGTGAAATGCTTGAAATGAAGTAGCATAAGTACTCAGCATAAACCAACAACTAAATTGAACTAAAATGAATTACAAAAATAGAAGTCTTAGTAAAAAGACAAGAAGCTACTCTGTCTGTCGTGGTTGTAGGAACAGACACAGAATGAAGTTCCAATGGCTGTAGGAATAGACAACTGCTAAGACTGTAACTAATTGTTGAACATGAAAGTAACTACTGAACTAAATGGATGGAATTCTCACCAAGTGGGCCCCTTGAATGATTTTTCCAAAAACTAACTCAGATGTAACAAACTAAAATATCATTTTATTCATTGAAAGCATGATTACAATGTAGCAACAACATAACTGTATTTCTTGAAACTAAAATTGAAAGTACAATTCTCAGAACATTCAACCTCCTGAAGAGCTAGAAGTTTCCAATCACCAACTTCTTCAATGTCCATCTCTACTTGACTTTTTCAGCAACCGAGCAACCAACATGAACTTCTTCCACATTGCAAGCTCTATTTATTTTTGTATCTTAATCTAGACCTGTATTATGACATTAGCGTGCACAAGAAAAATGTATATCCATAATCAACTTATAATAGCATTCATCAATCACATGAAAAATTAATATAGATATATCATATAGCAGGTTAATATCATTAAAAGTTATAGGAATAAGTTCATGTCCATAGTTCATAAGTTCAGGGAAATAACATAGAAAGTATTGGTAACTAACTACTAAAAACCCATAGTAACACTAAAAAAATTATGATAAATCCTAACAAAAATGAGTCATTATTTGGACTCATCATCTCCCCCCAACTTAATGATTTGTTGGTCCTCCAATAGAGAAAATTCAATTCATTTGTCTGACTAAAGCCCTAAAATCAGTAATTTATGTTTGCCCTCTATCAGTCTCTACAGTATTTGAGTTTGGATCCCAGCAGAATCCATGATTTCTTTCTAATCTGCCCCACCTTGGCCTCTCTACACTTATGTCATACTGATAAGTTTTGTAGTAAAATACTACCACAATAGAATAGGTGGCTGAAATATTAAGGGGAGCCAATACTGCTGCCTTGTTCTCCAAAGGTGCATATACCTAATGCTTCTTTTGCAAGATGCATGATAATTCTGTAGGGAATGGGGTTCAACTTGTTTTAACTAACTTGGAAACTCATTCCATCTTTGTGACAAGTACCCAAATACCATTCTTCCTGTAGTAGCAACTACCTATTCATATTCCCTGGATGCTTCCTCTCTAAAATGCATGATCCTCTGTTTGTATGATGGCTTGTAAAGAAATTTATGCCATGTGTAGTATATTTTTGTAGGATTACCTGATTTAGACCTTAAAGACAAAGGTGCACAAAGCTCCTTTTCTCTATATAGTTTGAATTATTCTCCCCAACTGTTTTCATTCTGAATCCAAGACATTAATGCTCTCAAATGAACATCTCCAATATAAAAAATGGATTCCACTCATGATCATTAGGAAAAAAATAATTATGCAGATATAATTCACACAATAAATTTTTAACTTCAGGAGGATAATATTGGTAAGCTTGAAAAAACTCATGTGGGGTTTCAATAGAAGGGCTTAAACCAAAAATAACCCTTGACAAATTAAAAGAAAGATGACACCCTTTTAAATGTAACACATATACCCGTAGAGGAGTCCTACATTCTAGAATTTGTGGTACTAAGGTCACCACATTGCTTACCTTTTCTTGTAAAGCAGTAATTTTTGCATTTTTCTCCTCAATTTCTTTATTCTTCTTATCAATCTCTTCCTATAGCCTACGTTTTTCTCTTCTCCATTCTTTTTCTTTTTCCTGCATCTCTTTCCATAGATCCAGGGCTACAGATGCCCATGAAAAAGCAGAAGGTATGTGTATTCCTACCATGACCTTCCCTTGTGCTAGTTTCTGATGTTCAATTTTCTCAACAACTAGATGTTTAGCCTGCTCTGCAACTTGGTGCTCAACTTGCTCTGCAATAGCAACAAGTTCCACCAACCCAATTTACTTTCTCCCTAGGATTCTCTATCAAATCTATATTTTCCTGCTCTCCAGGAGTCTTTGCCTTCTTCTTAGGTGTCTCACTAAGTCTACGACTCCTTCGTGGAGGTACATTAGTAGCAGACTTGGTCAATTTTGACTTCTTGGGAGGACTTTTATTTTTCATAGCGGCTGCAAGATGCTTTTTTTCTACAATTTTCTGCTTCCTAGGGCTAGGGTTTATCTTCTCTATCTCTTGCTTCTTAGCTTTCCCTTTGCTACTCTCTGCTTTTCTCATTTTTTCTTTCTCTTTCCTAATAGTAGCCCTAGTGCGAGGTGTATTTTTAGGGGAAATATTAATATCAGAGTCTGAAGATGAACTCTCTTCATTTGCATGCTCAGATTTAGAAGAAATAGTTTTGACTGCAGGAGGGTTTGTACTAGGTTTTATCCCAAAAGTTGAAGCTCCATGAGTGATTTTAACAATCCCCTCATCTCTTGTAACCCTATGAGCTAGGGGTCATCCTCTTAGACCCATATTTTCTAGTCTGAATTCTCTAATTTTAAAAAATTCATCCCATGACATATTGGAAACATCTTGCAAATATTTTTCTACTATTAATTTAATCAAATAGTGATGGGCAACAAAGTTTTCCCTATCTTTCTATGTTTCAGCAACCATAATTGCAAGAAGGTTGAAAAAAACATTTGGTATGTTCATTATCCTACAATGCCTCAGATGATTCAACAACTTTAAATGTACAAAATATATACAAGATTGGTGACCCTCACAGGTAATATATTTGACAATAAAATAGTAGATTGCTTCCATTTCTTTGGAAAATAAAGCCTTCTCGTACCTTGTTTGTCTACAACAAGCAGAGGATCACTAGGCTCTGCGAATTCGGTCCTAGCTAACCTAACATCCTTAGTAGTAGGGTAGGGTTCTCCCTCAGTAGGTAAACATGACACTTTAGCAATTATTTCCTCAGTAGCTATGAATTTTAACCCCTTAACCATTACCTCACCATTTGAAATTTTTTGAGAAAACTCCAAGGAAATGTCTTCATTGAAACTTTCTAGCTTCAAAAAATAATCCAACCAATCGCAATTCCTGAATTTTGGTTCACAAAGTACATTCTGTAGGATGACCTAGTGAACCATTGGTTCATTTCTGATCAATGAACCACCCATTGTTTCAACTCACACTTAGGTAAACAATTTTACAAAGATTTCCTCCTACAATCCTTCATCCAAAAAAAAAAATGCCTCTTCTACTTCCTGTAGTTCTCACAAATACCAAAACCAGAGTCAAAACCTCTCAATTTTACCTTTCCAATAGCATCATGATTTTGACTAAGGTAGTGAAGAGAGTGTATTATCAAAGAAAATGGTGGTATATTAATGTGACATGTAGTACGTCACTTCAACTTATCATTTCAAATTTATTGCCATGTTGGCACTTGGAATGTGACTGATGTGACTAATGGCATACATGACATATGCCACATAAGCTTACACTCCCCCCAACCTAAATTAAGGAATTCTTCCGCACAGGCTGGAATGGGAGTTGGATAAAAAAAGGCATTTAAACAAGGGTTTATATGCGAGACATAAATATTAAAATACCGTAATCAAACAAATGAATGCAAGGTAATTAATATACATTAAGTTTTATGCACATACCTAAAAAGGTGGAACATCTTTTCCAAAGAATGTGGAAGGAAGTACCAATCATCATAAACGTGCAGTTGAGTAATTAAATGAAGTGGTGATGGAATGAGGTGGAAGAGAAAGAAAATGGAAATGAATGGTCGGATAATCTTTATTGATGGAGAAATTAATTCCCACAAAAACTGGAAATCTTTATTATGATTGCATGCACGTACCTTTAATTAGCTAGAAGGTTGAACACTAGGTCCACTTCCTTCGGCTGTAGGAACTTCCGAGTTCTAGTATTCAACAAATTATTGCATGAACTCCTACATTGAGGAAGGATTATTGTATAATCTGAGACGATGACCATTGACCAGAAGCTTGAACCTAACAAGATCAATGGTTGTAAGTTGAACAACACCATTGGGGTAGAATTTTACAATCTCATATGGTCCCAACCATCGGGTTTGAAGTTTTCCCAAGTTATCTTTATACCTGGAATCATAAAGAAGTTCCCAGTCACCTAGCTGGAACTTCTTATCTTTGATGTATTTATCATGCCATCTAACTCTCTAGTTCTGCACCATCTCAATATGGTAGAGAGATTATTTATTCATCTTATCCAAGGCATTTAGTTGCATAACCCTATCCTTCTATGCCTCAGATATGTCTATTCCAAGGTCTAGTGTTGTTCTAAGAGTTTTGTGTTCGAAATCTATAAGCATCATTGCTATTTTTCCATATAATAGCTCAAAGGGAGTAAAACTAGTTGTGGTTTTCCAAGTGGTTCTATAGGCCCAAACAACTTCTGGCAACCTATTTTCCCAATATTTAATGTGAAGTGCTACTATCTTGGTCAGAATAGATTCTATTTCCCTATTTGTTACCTTAGATTATCCATTGGCTTGTGGGTGATAGGGTTTAGATTTACTATGTCTACTATTATACTCATTCACCAATGTTATGACAAGAGTGGATGTGAACTAAGCCCCTTGATCTATGACTATCTCCCTAGGAACTCCATAGCATGTGAAGATTTCTTCATAGAGTAATTTTGCAACTTTATTGTCCCTAGCATGTTTCATGGCTTTTACCTTAGCCCATTTTGTCACATAATCAATACAAACTAAGATGTAATATTTTCCATTTGATGGTGGATCAGTTGGACCTACAAAGTCAAGTCCCCATTTATCAAATGGTGTGATAATTACTTGAGGGTATAGAGGCATCTCATCTGATTTAGTTGGTCAGCCCATCCTTTGACACCTATCACATTTCCTAATATACTTGCTTGCATCCTTATGAAGTGTAGGCCAATAGTATCCTGTATTGAGGATTTTTTATGGTTGTCCTCTTAGTTGTAAAGTGTCTCCCATAGGGTTCATCATGGCATGCATGCAATATATCATAAGTCTCATCCTCTCTTACACATCTTCTCATCACATGATCTAGTCTAGTATAGAATAAACAACTTTCCATCCATGAGAATGGAAAAGTTTTCTCAATAAGAACCCTTCGCTCTTTTGGAGAGAAATGAGGGGGAACTCTTCCTGTAACCAAATAATTGGATATATCTACATACCAAGGTGTATGCACACTGATGGAGAATAAATGTTCATCAAGAAAGGAGTCATCAATGACTTGAGTGTCTTCTGATGTTGTCAATCTAGAGAGAAAATTTGCCACAACATTTGCTTTCCTTGGCTTATCTATAATGGTGATATCAAATTCCTGCATTAACAACCACCTTTCCAATCTTCCTCTGATCAATGGCTTGTTTATAAGATATCTTATGGTTGCATGGTCTTTATGGACAAAGATTTGGTATCTTGTGATATAATGCCTAAATTTGTTGAGAGCATAAATGACTGCCAACTTCTCCTTTTCTAACACTGTGTAGTTAAACTCAGCGCCTTGTAGATTCTTGTTGATAAAGTAGATTGCATTCTCTATTTCTCCCTCTTTTTGTCCTAAGATAGACCCTATAGCATAATCAGATTCATTTGTGTGAATGTGGAAAGGGAGTTCCCAATTAGGGCCTTTGAGCACAAGAGCATGGGTTAATGTTGTTTTTAAATCAGAGAATGATTTATCATAATCCATAGTCCATTGGAACTCAACATATTTAGTCAGAAGAGTGTAAAGTGGTGCTGCCATCTTACTGAAATCTTTTATGAAATGCCTATAGTATCTTGCATGTCCCAAGAAACTTCTAACATCTTTTTTCTTGATAGGAATAGTAAGATTAGTAATTACCTCAATTTTGGTTGGGTCCACTTGAATTCCCTTTTGATAGATATAATGGCCAAGTACCACTCCTTCCTACATCATCATAAAATATTTATCACTGTTCAAGGAGATATTATGGTCCTCACATCTTTGCAAAACCTTTTTAAGGTTTTCTAATGCTTCTGCAAAATCAGCACCATAAGTAGTGAAGTCATCCATATAGATTTTCATACAGTCAAGTGAAATATTTGAGAATATACTAATAACTACTCTTTGGAAGGTTGCAGGTGCATTGAACATACCAAATGAGAGTACTGAATAGGCATAAGTTCCCTAAGGACAAGTGAAAGTTGTATTGTCATGATCTTCAAGTGCAATCTGTATTTGATTATAGCCATTGAACCCATCAAGGTAGAAGAAATACTGCTTACCTGCAAGTGAATCCAAGACTTGGTCTATAAAAGGAAGGGGAAAGTGATCCTTTTTGGTGGAAAATTTAGTTCTCTATAGTCAATACAAACTCTCCATTTACATCCCTTTTTAGGCACAGTCACCAAAGGAGACACCCATTGGTTGTCTGAGATAGGGTAGATAAATCATGCATCCAACAACTTTGGTAGTTATCCTTTCACAATCTCCCTCAATGCATGGTTGATTCTCCTTCGTGGTTGCCTCACTGGTGTGCAGTCTTCTCTAATGTAGATCCTATAAGTACAAATTTTTGGATCTAGTCCTTTCTTGTCATGGTAATCCCATGCAAATTCTTGCAGATGCAACGTTAACAGGTTTGTCAGAGACAACTTCTACTCTTGAGTAAGCTTGTTATTTATATTCAAATGTTTCCCCTCTAAAACTTGTACTTGTGTGGTCAACTCAATCATGGTTGTTTCACTGATGCTTGGAACTTTTACTTCATGTGGTAACAATATATGAAGTATATCTATTGCTGCAGGAAATTCAGTTGCAAAGGAAGTCGACAAAAATGTTTGCAATGGACATGCAGAACTAGATTCATGAGTGGGTGTTTCTTCATGTACTTCACAATGGTTCTGAATTATAGAGGATAATATATCATCTTCTTCCTGTAGCTGCATGAAACAGATTCTACTTATCATCATGAGTTGTTCCAGTGAATTGGCTTCCTCTACCTCTTCTCTGCATGTGGCCTAATGAGGTTGTCCATATCATGGGATGGTTGAGCAGGAGGATGAAGGACAATTAGTGCTTTTTCCCATAAAAAATAGTCATGTCCCCTGACCTACAACCAATGTAAGCATCTTCAATAGCTAACCACAACCTTCCTAGAATAATAGGATACCCTCCTAATGTAGCTTTAGGGGAAAGGGTCATGAAATCAACTGGTTTGACAGTGGAACTATCAGCAAGTTGTAGGATAGTGGAAGTAGGTCTTAGATTTGTAACATTCAGTTGTTGCAAGATATATATAGTCATCACATTGATAGTAGCTCCCAAGTCTATTAGAGAATTCTTTACATGGATTCCATTTATAATGACTCAAACTACAAGACTACTTGGATCAGTATACTTAGGAATAGTAACTTTCCCAAGCATAATATCTGCCAACTGTCCAATCACATGAGCAGTGGTGGGGTCCTTTTTCCTCCCAAGATTTTTGAGGCATGCTTCCTTAATTGCCTTACCATATAGGTGAACACATTTTATGGCCTAGAACAAAGGTATCTTGACACATGCATTTTAGTTGATCCAAATTATCAAAGGTTGTTTCTTCCTTTTACTTAACAACTTCTAACCTTTGAGGAAATGGTGGGTTGGGATCAGTCTGCCGAACAGGTTCAGGATTCTTGGGCACACTTGTCTGAGTAGGGATCTCAAATAAATTTTTATTCCCATCCTCTTCCACAAGAAGCTCTGTGATATTAGGAGTGGAAGGTGATGACAGTGGTTCCTCAAAGTAGATGAATATCACTTAAACTCATAGCATAGGCAAGAAATTGGTTTGGATATGTAGAGTAAACTGACTGTTGTTGTGGTTGGTTATTTGGGTTGGGCGTGGGTTGAGCTAGTAACTGAGTAGGTCTAGGTGTGCTAGCATTTGAGTTAGGAGGAGGCATTATGGCAGGCTATTGAGGGTACTACATGTAACCCGTTTCCTAATTTGGCCATTGTTGTCCTCCCCTCCATTGGGATGTTTGTCGCCAATTCCCTTGGGGTTGCTACCACTGAGGTGGAGTGTTTTGGTAATTGGGCCAAGTATTTGGAGGTTTTTTCCAAGCATGAGGTGAATATCCTCCAATTTTTTATGGATATTGGGGTTGCCATTGATTCCTAGATGCATAAGAATTCATATAAGTTCAAATAAAAGATAATGGGTCTAACGGCATACCTTGTCTTGGAGCCCATAGCCTTCTTTGTGCAAAATATAAAAATTGATCTTAATCACCCTCAATTGGCTTGAATTTAGGTGGGATGTGCTTGATGTCAATATTGGCTATCATTTTACATTTGCAGTCCTTCTTCTTTTGCCTGCAATGAGGATAATATTATGCCAACATTGCCTTTGCCTCCTCATGTTTCTACTTTGCTTGAAGTGTATCTAGTTGAGTTTCCATATTATTTATGATGCCCTGCTTGAAATCTGACAGCAAATGAGTGATTTTCATCCTTGAAACTCCATTAATGGAGGATTTACCCATAGAAGATTGGTAACCTCTTCCTTTCTTTATAGCTGCCCTAGAATAATTCTGACATATCTTCTTAATATCATCCCAAGGAACTTGGGTGATATCTCCTTCTCCTATCAAGTCCAGACTATTAGCACAATTTTCATTGATCCCTCTAAGGAAGAGAAAATTTTGAGACTCTTATTTGAGTGCATGATGTGGATATTTCTGTAGACTAAACAAGAAGCTTGACACATAGTCCTCCAAACTTTCATCCTCCTTTTGTTGCATCTTGAAGATATCATCTCCTCTCATATCACTACCTCTACAATATTCTTTATAATTCTCAAGAAAAATTTCCTTCATAGCATCCCAAGTATTCACAGTATTCCTACCTAAGCTCATAAACCATCTTAATGCAACTTCTTTCAAGGTCGTAGGAAATCATTTAAGCCTATGGGTGCTAGTAGTTTAATCATAGCTTCTGCAAAGGATATCAAATTCAAACAAGAAAGTGTTTGGATCCTCTGTTACAAGCCCATAGAATTTAGGAAGAACTGAAGCAGGAATTTTCTTGAGGTTATCAAAATCATTTTGTTGAGGGACGGGGATCGGAAAGGTTGGCTGGTTAGGTCTAATTGGGACAACCATATTTTCTTGGTGGATTATCAGAGAAAATGGATTCTCAATCTGACTTTGAGCAGCTTGCTCTTTAGATGAAGTTTTAGAACTGGTCAAATTAGCAAACACATCAGCAAAAATATTTGCTTCTTCTTCTTCGTCTCCTAGTAAATTTTGAAACTCAACTAGTTGGTTATCAAGATTAGGATCGGTAGGAAGGAATCTCCCTAAATCATATCTTCTCCTGTCCCTATGCATGTGGTATTAACTTAGTATCAACCAACTCACACAAAGAATCAGTGAAAGAATAACATATCATTACTTATTCTAATGAAAGGTATCCTAAAAAAAAACTTCAAAGATACTTAAAACAAGAATGAAACTAGAAATGACTCCTAGTTGACACCATCCCTGACAATGGCGCCAAAAATGTTGGCCTCCTCTAATTGTTCAATAACTAAGCTCTCAAGGCTACCAATTAGAGATTAAATATCTGCATTAAGTAGCTATCTTTCTCATCATGAAGGTTCACTTCATTATCAACCTAGGGACGTGAACTTGAAATGGGTTGGCACTATATGTGCACTAGGAATCAATTGTAGCCATCCTTATCCTATAAGTATAAAGAAAATAGTACTAAAAGTGAAATTATTGGAATGAAGTAGCATAAGTACTGAGCATAAACCAACAACTAAACTGAACTTAAATGAATTACATAAACAAAAGTCTCAGTAAACAAACAAGAAGTTACTTTGTCTGTCGTGGTTGCAGGAACATACACAAAATGAAGTTCTAGTGGTCTGCAGGAACAAATAACTGGTAAGACTATAACTATTTGTTGAACATGAAAGTAACTATAGAACTGAATGGATGGAATCCTCACCAAGTGGGCCCCTTGAATGAGTTTTCCCAAAACTAACTCAGATGTAACAAACTAAAATATCATTTTATTCATAGAAAACATGATTACAATGTAGCAACAACATAACTATATTTCTTGAAACTAAGAATGCAAGTACAATTCTCAGAACATTCAACCTCCTAAAGAAGAGAATCTAACCATTATTTATAAGAGGAAAAATTCTAACTAACTTAACTAACAAGGCAGTCGACTCCAACAAATTAGGAGGACACCATTATTGAAAATATGAAAAAGAGGAAGGAGGTTATGCATGCACAAGATTTAGTCAAACTAGACTTGTTTCAACAAAAATCTAACATCACAACACCTCCTAAATTTACTCAACTAATGGGCATGGCCATTAAGGTTAACTTCCACACGAGCTAGAAGTTTCCAATCATTGACTTCTTCAATGTCCATCTCTACTTGACTTTTTCAGCAACCGGGAAACCAGCATGAACTTTTTCCACATTGCAAGCTCTATTTATTTCTGCATCTTAATCTAGACATGCATTATGACATTAGTGTTCACAAGACAAATTTATATCCATAATCACCTTATAATAACATTCATTCAATCACATTGAAAATTAATTTAGATATATCACATAGCAGGTTAGTATCATTAAAAGTTATAGTAATAATTTCATGTCCAGAGTTCATAAGTTTAGGGAAATAACATAGAAAGTATTGGTAAATAGGTTCTAAAAACCCATAGTAACACTAACAAGCTTATGATAAATCCTAACAAAAATGAGTCATTATTTGGAATTATCACCATTCCCTCCTAGCTTTGAAATCCCCAAATTTGATAAATACAAAGGGAGAGGAACTCATGTGGACCATGTCAAAGAGTTTAATGTAATGTGTATGGAGGTCACTTACCCTGATTCTTACTTAATGCACCTCTTCCCCCAAAGTTTAATAGGTCCTTCCATGGATTGGTTTTCTCACCTACCGCTAGGTATCAAAACTTTTCAAGAAATCACCAATAAATTCATAGATCACTTCTCCTTAAATCTTGACATGGTTGTAAGTAAAGAAGAGTTGTACACTCTTAGACAAAACAAAGGGGAATCTTTCACCAATTTATTGCAGTGGTGGAGACAAAGATATAGTAAGAGCAAGTGGCCTCTTCTCAATGAACAACAAGTGGGAATCATCATAGAAAATCTAGATCTGGATCTAGCCTTCCACTTGAAAATGTAGTACATCACATCTTATGATGAGCTTGTCCCTAGAGCCCTTAACATCAAGATATCTCTAATCTCACAGGGAAATACTCAAGCTTACAATCGCCCATCAACCAATTCAAATGAAAAGCCTCGTGTCTGGGCTAAGAAAAAAAATGTAACAAATGATGGCATGGTAGATGCTAAGGTAGTCCTAAATTCTCCTAGACCTAACAATCAAGTTTCCAACATTCAACCAAATGTGCAACAAACAACACCTCCTCAAAACAATTAGATCAACAACATCAAAACACAACAAATATGAGCCCCTAACAAAAACAACTATCTGAAATGCAAGTACACATGATTATCCGAATCTATCAAAACCATCATGAAGAAATTGGTCGATTCAAACATGATAACCCTACCCAACTTTGAAAACTACCAAGAACCAAAGGAGAAGCCATTCTAGTACAACGAGAATGATCTTTGTGACTTTCACAAAATAAAAGGACACAAAACAACAAACTGCATGAGGCTCAAAAATATTATCCAAGACCTTATAGAGAGCAACACCATATCTGTTGACGTACCAGCTGGTAACCAGGATCTTAAGATATACAAGAACCCTATGCCAGAGCATAGCAAAGGGAAAAATAACGGAAAAGGTAAAGATTACACAAACATGCAACATACCTATTCCAATATATTCACTTCCTATGATAGTTTCATTACCATCGTCACCATCCAAGGAGTCTCATCTCAATCTAGGGCACAACCTACTTTACCAACATCAAATCCCAACAACTATAATCTCCTGAATCAACTTAAGAAGACACCTACACAGATATGAATCTTAGAACCATTGAGGCTATCCCCCGCACATAGGGAAATCTTAGAGAAAGATTTATCAGAGTCATCCGTCCTTGAGGATATTGATACAGATCAATTTCAAGCCATGGTAGGGAATATCACCAATCATCTTCTCACCTTCTTGGAACAAGACCTACCATCACAATTGTCTCATAATTGTGCCTTACACCTTGAGGTCATCATTCATAAGAACAAGGTCAAAAGAGTCTTAGTATATGGAGGTGTCGGTCTAAACATTTGCACCCTTTAGTTGATCAAGAACCTGGCTTATTCAGAGAATACTATTGAGAAAGAAAAGAGTACTACCATAAAAGCATATGATGATCAAGAGCGGGTATCCCAAGGAATCATTACACTACCCATCCAAGTGGGACCCGTCATTGTAGAGACTACATGCCAAGTGTTAGACCATGCTATTCCCTACAACATCTTGTTTGGCTGACCATGGATCCATGTCTTAAAATTTGTAGCCTCGGCCTATCATCAATGTGTAAAGTTTCCTTTTGAGGGCAGAGAAATTACCATCCATGGAGATCCTGAACCTTTTTACTACTGCAAGAATCTTGAGGCCAAGTTCTATAAAATCCCCCAAATACCCAAAAATGATGAAGGGCCTACACCATTTTCCTCATATGTTGACCCATCATCCCTTGCATCTACCTTAGAAATGAAAACACCCATTGTACATAACATACCCGACATCAAAGTAGTGATCTAGGATGATGGTTGTGGAAACTATAAGCTATTGAAGAGTACCTTTGTCTTGGGAGAGCTACCTCTTTCTCCTCAATCCCATGGGAAACCCACATCTAGCAACAAAGAGTCTAAAAAAATCAAGATGGAAGTTGCTACCTTCACCAAGTAGGGGGATTTCGATCGCTGGTTTCTTATAGAAATAGTAGGGCAAGCAAGCCATTATTTCAAGTTAGCTGGTGGAGGTCGACCCCCACCAAGAAGATGTCAATGAGGAGGATGTCTCTAAGCTACTATATCAAGATGAGCGACCCATCCATGTTCTTCCCATGGAAGATGACAATAAAGGATTGTAGCTAATGAAAGGATGGGGCTATAACAAGAATGAAAAGCTAGGGAAAAATGATAATGGTTTTCTAGAACCCATCATTCTTGAGAAATGTCTAAAGAATCTAGGCCTAGGTTGTACTTCTAGAAAAGTTACCCTTATTGGCAAAGGTACTTCTACGAAAAGGGTTGAGACTTCCTCTTGGTTACCAAAATCCTGTGATACCACCTTAGATGACTTCCCCCTTGATGTTGCCAGCCTATTTTAGAATGACTCCCTCTTCATGATATCCATAACATCCTTTGCTATGATAAATCAACCGACAAAACTACACCTAGTATACCCACAACTCATTGACTTGGACCTACAAGGACTGCCGATTCTAGATTTATTTGAAAATGATGAAGTGATATCATAATTCATGGGACTCTATGATAACTTACCATGGGAAAATCACAAATTACGCTTTGATATAGATCTAGACACAGGGGCGTACTATGGGGAGACGATTGAATCCTTCAATCACAAAATTAACAAAATGCAAATAACCTACATATATTTTAGTGAAAACCACATTGTGGCACTTTTTTATCCTAAAATAGTAAAAATAAAGGATGTATCTGAGGGTGAAAACCTCTCTGAGGCACCCAAGGATGAGGGATTCTATCTCCCCCTTGGTGCAATACATCTAGAGAAATTAGTCGTGCTAGCAAAAAAGGACACTCCAATCAATGTGGGAACAAAAGAAGCACCCAAGATCACTTTCTATGTTGAGTCCTTGTTACATGAAGAACAAAAGCACCTGACAAAGTTCTTGAAAGAATGAAGAGAAAACTTTTCATGGTCATACAAAGATATGCTAGGGCTCGATCCTGAAGTATTTGTGCATCATTTAGCAGTCTATCTTGAAGCCAAACTAGTAAAGTAGAAATTAAGGAAGATGAACCCTCATATATCACTTTTGGTGAAACTTGAATTACAAAAGCTTCTTGATGTTGGATTCATCTGACCCATTGATTATCTTGAGTGGGTTTCCAACTTGGTACCAGTCTCAAAACCCACTAGGGGAATCAAAATATGCACAAATTTCAGAGACTTAAACAAGGCATGCCCAAAGGATGATTTCCATCTTCCTAACATCGACCTCATCGTGGAATTAACAATTGGCATGAAATTCTATCACTCATTAATGGTTTTTCAGGCTATAATTAAATCATGATCGCCAAGGAGGATCAACATAAAACTACATTCACTTGTCCATGGGGAACATATTGTTGGAACGTGATGTCATTTGGGCTAAATAATATAGGAGCAACCTATCAAAGAGCAATGACCCTCATCTTTCATGACATGATCCACAAAATAGTCAAAGATTATGTGGATGATATTTTGGAAAAATCAAGGCAAAGAAGTTAGCACATAGAAGTCTTGGAACCAATCTTTGACAAACTTGAAGAATACAAAGTAAGGCTAAATCCAAAAAAGGGTTTCTTTGGGGTTACATCAGGGAAAATTCTTGGTTAAAATCTCATCCAATACCTTCTTATCACTTCAAATTCATCAAAGCGGTCTTCTTAATAATCCTCCAAGGTTGGAAGATGGAAGAAACCAGGTGCTAGTTTCAAATTATCCTTCACATAATCTTTGAGGTCAAAAGGAAAATGCTCATCATAGGTTTGCAAATTATACCTAGATATTTATCTCTATATAATTAAGGCATTTGACATGGATTCACAAGTGAAGGGACCATAACGAACTAGAAACTGCACTGTCACTCTTCTTCACTCTTCACACCTCTTGTTAACATCCACCAACTATCTCTAGACCTCGATCATCACAAATTTATCTTCTGGGTGCCTTTGTATTTTTATGGAAAAACTAGTGAAACCACCAATCCTAATATAAGAGAACCTTTTAAATTGGATAAAATGGCTAACATAGAAATTAACAAACTACATGGCTTCAAGCAAAAGCCGCATCTTAATTTTTCATTGTAATTATCTAGCCACCCTCATAGTGAAAATATTAGATATTCTCCTGTGATTAAGGAATCTCTTGTTAAATTACAATTTATCAAGTCACTCGAAGATTAGTACCTATTCACGGGGAAGATCATTTGGCCTCAAGCCTAGTCATGGTCTAGTGCTTGCAATAGCATAAATTAGATAAGAAGACATATATATAATGTCTTATTGGTAGAAAAGTAATCAGGAAGACTATGTAGCCTATCACCAATGAGTGTCGCCCAATCTAGAATCTGGCTTCTACTAAGTATAATCTAGACAAAAAATTACTTCCATTCTTGAAAACCATGTGCATCTTCATTTCCCCGAACTCTATGTAACAACATAACTATATCATATATCTCATCCACAAAATGGTTCCTGTGTAAGTTCTGAGGAAATCGAGATTTTCCCTACCTAGGCTTTGCCTAACAAATTCTTTGCCATTATGCTCTGGTAGTACCCATTTTTGAGTGAGAACTCAATGTAAGCACTAAAGAAATCTAGGGCTGAGTATGGATCCTTTTTAGGAATTCTCAAGCATGAGGCAAAAGTGGCTCTTTGGATTTTGACCACCAACCTATTGTCTTTAGTTCTAATTTCTTGGGTCTGAGTATTATAATGTCTTATGCATTCAATAATTAGCTTTGGGCATTGGATGTCTATGAGGAACAAGGCTGCTTCCACCAATCTACTTTTGACTACCTTCTGTGTGATGGGTGGTGGATTGGGTGTATTGAATTTTTCTTTAAGTTCATTCATATTCACCTGCCCAAGTTTGGTGTCTCTTATCTTAGGCATGTCACACATCAACCTTGAGATGTACTCATAACCCTAACACTTAATTCTCACCATACCTGGAATACTAGGGTTCAAATGGGCTTCCATCGGGCAATTTGAAATGCAGGGAAAAACAAACTTGAAAATTGTAAGTTTGAAAGGGAAAGATAATGATGCAAATACCTCAGAACGACCTTGGATTCTAAGGGTGAAAATTTGCATTGGTGTGCTCTCTTTCATCACATCTCCTAGTGTGAGTGTCGCAACTGAAGAATGTCTATTTATTGCATAAATTTCCTTTTAATTCTCTGCAGTAAATGTTCAAGTAGATTAGTGTTAAATGGCATCCCCTCATCATGTAGGCATGTGCCATCTTTCACATCACCATTCCATCGCAATTGATTTTCAAAAAAATTAAAGGGAATGGTTGAACGGGTGGAGAAGTGGAGAGTTCACATAACCTTGCAAATCACCACCAAGGTTCATCCTTAGTCATAAAACATCGCCTGCCTTCTAATAAGCATTGAAAAGTTGACTATCTCTCTTTGGGCGGTAAATGTGAGAGTTGGGTGCACTTAGAAAAACACCACTCATACTGACTTAACCTAAGAATAGAGCTAAGTGGTAGTTACAGAAGTTGAAACAACTGGACAAAACACTACCAATGTGTTCAAAATAAATAGGGTGGATTACATGGAGGGCAAGGGGAATGTTAGAGTAACCTCATAAGACACCACCCAAGTTATACTACTCACTCAAAACACCGCCGACCCATAACTCGGTCAAAATTTGAAATAGGCATATTTTCCAAGGATGACTAAAAACTTAGTAACAATAAGGTAATTACAAATTGCACATCCAGTTTAAGCCATAGGCAAGCACCAAGTAGGTTTGAATTTGAATATAAAATTCCTCAACTTAACCCTAAAGATATAAAACAAAGGATACACAATTTATTATACAGAGAGACTACTAATAGATCATAAAGTTAGAAATTTTTTTACCATAGTCTATCATACACAAAAAGTAGGAAATAGCTCATCGAGAAAAAGAGTCATAGTAAAATAATGGTCTAAAAATTATGGGAAGATGGAAAAATGACTACGATATTTAATACACTCACCTAGTGAAAATCTATAAATATAATATGTCACTCTCAATATCTCACTCTCACTCACTAATATCTTATACTATTGCAACTCTCGTGCACTCAAACATTTTGTTCACCCTATGAAACCCTAAAAAACCACCATCAATTCGCTATAAATTTCTAGCTTCCAAAGATTGTCACACATACCCTTGTTGATATTTCTCAAAATCCTAGGCCCAAACATAAGATATTTCCATACAAGGCACTGGAGATCAATCCAACGGCTATATTTTCAAAGGTACCTGTAGGCATAATTTACATAGAAGATATCTAGAAGTATATATATGCACCCCTGAGAGAGATAGATCACACTAAGTTTGAGACCCTATGGAATACCCTATTGCAACCACAAGTATAAAACTAATTTCCAAAATATAGACATATATTAGAGAAAAGATTGGATATCTAGAAGGAGTTTCTAGATTTCATTGTGTAATAAGAATGGGTCTACATCATATTAATTTGTTTCCATGATGAATATATGTACTTGGAATGAACCTATTGTATTTAAAAGGAGGTATTAAAGGTAGTGATAGGCCTGTGAGAACAAGGAGAAGTATCATAGAAGAAGGATATTAAGAATGTGGAGGTTATGAAGTTGGCTAAAGGAACCTATGATGGGAGAAGTCTTGATGTAACAAAGATAACAAATTTGACAGTCAAGTATACCAACATGGGCATCGCCTACAAATTTTACTATACAAACCAAGAGGATTCAGTTACAACCATTTCTATTCATGCAACCTATTGAATGGTAAGAGGGAAAATACTTTGACTTATCTAAGGTCCTACAGCAGGAGCTACTGGATAATATCCAACGCAAAAATTAATTCCACCATTAATTTAGGTATGGGACTTTTCTCATATAAGTCACCTTTTATTTCATTTGATAACTACCAGCCTTTGCAAGGAAGATTTGGGACATCACCCAGCTAGTTTCAACCCAAATTCAAGAATATATCAACATTTTCAAGATGCAACATCCTACACAACCATATATTAGGGCTTCTTCAAATCCCTTTAGAATAATTTATAGGATAGGCAATGCATATCCTATGAGGTGGTCTGAAGATATATAAAGAGCATTGCCTTCCTCGTCAACAAAGACTATACCTTCATGGAGGAAATCAAACCTAAGATATCATGCATACCACAACTCCCATACAAGGTGAAAGATGTGGAGATCAACTCTTATGTTGCTACACTCCTTGGCCTCCCCAAGGACCCACGAGCTAAAAAAATTACAACTTATCAAGAGTACATGGATAATATGGTGAAGAAGAAAATTTGAAGAACATTTGGAAAATAACCGAGGTTAACATGAGAAGTGGGATCTAATTAAGTAGGAGATAGAAGAATAGAGTATATCTACTCCACAAAGATCTATAAGGAACAAAAAATAAAGGAAATAAAAAACACAAAGGTAAGTCTCCCCATAAGTAGTGGATATAGAAGAGGAAGAACAAATCACACCAAAGGAAACTTCCCTCCTAGAGGACACATCCATCCCAAAGGTTTCACCCTTGGTAGATGAAAACCAACTATATAAGGACCCCATCATCATCATGAGATAAGATTGAGAAAATGAAACACAAGACTCCTTAGGTTTGGATTGTGAGATTTTGTACTCTCCCATAAAGGAGGTTGTCAAATATAATGAACCCCAATCATCACCAACGTGTGCATTTGAAAATGAGGCATTATTGTGATCATTATTGTGCTAGATTCTACAATATTCAACTCTTCAAGCTTCAATGGTGAGATTTTAGACTCCCCAATTAAACAAAGTGTAAAATATAATAATCCCTAATCATCACCCAAGAGTGTATCCATAGTATCATCATCATTGGAAGGTAATGGTTCAAATTTTGAAGATGGAATCAAAGTACCAAGAGAGTTGGAATTGTAATGTTCAATTTTAATTTGTGAATTTTCTTTATGTATCTACTTTTACCATATATGTCTTATTATTATATTTAGACTTCATATCAAGGTGAAGAGTATACAAGACTCATTTCATGGCATGAATCCATGGTCTACCTAGGAGAAGATTATATGAAAGAGGCTATGACATGATATGGATAAGGGTAGGTAAAATCACAACTCTTACCTTAATGGGTAGTGTGATTGTCTCTAATGGTTTTTTACTAATATTATCAAATCCACAAATAGACAGATCATTAGGTTATATAATATTCTTATCCACACCAATTTTATCTAGAAGATCAATTCTACAAATATTAAGACCTGCTACATTATCAATAAAATCACACCAACTTTGAGGGAATGTAATATCCAACTTTGTTGCATTCATACAATCAAAAAAAGTTTCTACATCATCTGGTTTGATAGAAGGTGATATATCAATATTTTGCAAAGCCTCTGGGTGAAGCCACAATAGTGGTTTACAATTTAGGTGAGGAAGGAAAACTCACAAAAAATGACCCCAAGGCAAAAGAAAGTGATTTTGGGGGTTTGTATGAACCTACTGGTTCGACTGAACCAATAAGGGGTTTGCTCGAACCAAGCTTCGAGCGAACCCCTTTGAATCTGGCCGCAAAAAAAAAAAAAAAAAGCATAGAAAAGGGGTTCGAGCCAACCTCTTTGAAGGGGTTCGTACGAACCCCCCTTATCCCTCATCCCCCATCTGAGACACAAAAAAAACCTAAATTTTGGCACTTCGGAGCTTGGGTTGAGGATGAAAATGGATGAATCCTCACAAACCCAACTGGAATCAGGTAGTCCTCAGAACGAGCTATCCAATGAATATAATTTTAATATGTTTTGGTTTTATTATGTATCTATTTTTTTAGTTTACATAGGTTTTTCATCGAAAGTGAAGGTCTTTGTTCTACACATGTGGAAAAATAGCAGATTATCAAAAATAAATATTGAAAAATATGAGTGCACCAGATATTGAAGTCCTTGATCCAACAAAAAAAAATGAATTTCGATAAATACAAAAAAAGTTACGCATTATACGGTTGTGCTATGTCTGAATTGTAATTGGTTTGACTTCAAAACTTGATTAAAGAAAAAATATTCAATAAAAAACTATCTAACCAAGTGGAAGCACTAGATATTGGAGTTACAAATCTAAATTCGAAAGAATTAGAATTTTATCCTTCATGGAAAAAAAGTTATACGTTATACGGTGTGCGTCACTTTTTAAAAATGTTGTTTTCTGAAAAAAAAAAACCAATTTTCATGGGAGATGAAAAAAGAAGTGCAATCTGATTCCAAAAATTTAAAAAAAATATTTTTAGAATCTATAGTCAAAATGTGATGAGACTCTAGTTTGCATCATCTTCAAATTCCTCACGATTTAGTCAATATAGGTGCCTGAATGTGAAGATTTAGTTAAAAATAATAATTTCAGTGTCCAGTTTGGCCAAAAATTGTAAACCACTATTGTGGGATCACCCCTCTTGGAGAATCTTGTGGTATGTAGGTGATATTTAAATCAAATCGCAATAGGAGATCTTGGTTGGAGTATTACGAAGTTTCTCAACAAGATCATACTCTTTACCACTACATTGAGGAAGGCTAGTTAGGGTTGGAGGATATGGTTGAGGGAATGGAATGGATGTTGGTGTTTGTTTTGTTTGCTTATTGTTTCTAGTGTTATATGTGTGAGCCATCATGTGATAACTTGGTTATTGTAACATATATCGGTACACATGATTATGTTGAGTGAGTTGCTTTGAAAATTTTAGGATATGACCACGAGGTTTTGGAGGTCCTATAATGAGAGGTGATTTAGGTGGTCCAATAATTAAAGGAAGTCCAATAGGAAATTTTGTGTTAATAACATCAATTGAGTTAACCACTTGTTGACGATCTTCTATCGATGGGGGATCTAATTTGTAAATTTAGTATATTCATCTATGACATCCATCTTACTTTCATTTGAAGAATAAAATGTATTAATGATGACATCCTCTTGCACCACAATATCTTCCCAAGTAGAAGAGCTAATGAGAGGAACAAACATGATTTTCATAGTTCTCAATGATTGGATCCTCTTGCACCAAAATACCCTCAAAAGTAGGAGAGATATTGGGAGAAGAACAAACACGATTCTCATGATCCTTAATGATTGCATCCTCTTGCAACAAGATACTCTCCCAGAAGGAGAGATATTAGGAGAGGGATCAACAAAAAATAACAAAAGAGGAGAGAGGAACTCATTTTCATATGCATGTAAGAAAAATTATTTAAATTGATTAATAAAGTTGACAATAAGATATCAATTATGATAAAACAAGATTTTTAAGATGAAAATATTATGCTATGTCCTATGGATCAAACTAGTGATGCACAACAAAATCAAATAGTTTTTAAAAATAGAATTCCAAAAAAAGAATTGGATTTGAACAGAGACCATAGATAGAAATTTTCACAAAAAAATAGCCCAAATTGGTTGGATAGTGGCGCTATGCACCCTAGACCAAAGAGGTAATTTTAGAAAACTTGGGATCTGGAAACCACCTACAGTGTTTAATGGTGTTAGGTTGTAGAGGTTCAAGTCTAGAAGTAAACAGAGTTTTGGAAATGCACAAAAACCAAGTTTTTTTATATGAAGCACACACATGCAAAATCTTTTATATTTTTAGAGAAATTTAATATGTTCAATTGATAATATTTAAAAATTCAAGTATTGTAATTTAACTGAGTCTTCCAAAAAACTATAGAAAAGCAATGTTTTTGATCTTTTGAAATGGAAATACTATGCAATTATTCTCTTTTTTTTTAATATTTTTGCATGCATAAATGATGAACAAATATTGCCATTAAATTTCTCAATGAAAATAATCCAGATCTAATCCCTCAAACAAGGAAAAATCAAATATTAAATTATGCAAATTTAATTCAAATTATTTTCAATTTTTCCTTTTGATGTACAATGGACAAAAAAGTGTAAATGCATAGTTTTGAAAATGAAATAAATGCAAAATAATAACAAGATCTTCAAAGCAACTATATTTTTGCATTAATTTTTAAAATTTATGTTAATGAAAATAAATTTTTTTGCAAGTGTAGGATATGTCGAGTTCACCAAAATGTGATGCAGGAAAAGTGATCCTAGATTCAACTAAGATTAACCTCTTTTCAGTTAACATCACATTTGGACACAAAACCAACTAGGGTTGATGATTGACTTGTTGTCACAATGGAGAGCCAATCTTCTAGGGTCTTGTGTTTGTTTTGTGTGTTTTCTAAGGATAATAAATTTTATGTGTGTTTTAATAAGCCTATTTGACATGTATCCCTAGTCTAAAAATTACAATTTATCAAATAGACAGAACTAAAATTTTGAAAACCAAAAGTAGATCTAAGGAGGGCAGAGTACTAGAAATAATAGGTCTAGGTGTGGAGTGCCCCAAACTAGCCTTTTTTTTTTGGATCTGCAAATTTTGAACTATAGGTTATGGTTTGCATTGTATTTTTTGGAACTATCTTCTATTAAATCCTCCAAATCTAACCTGCACACATGAAAAGAGGGGAAAAGGTTGTGCTATATAGGTTTTTACCTAATTCAAACCCCATTTTTTATTTTCTACCTCCACATACAACAAATGATGATGATCAAGAGGGCATACCCTAGATCAACCAGAGTCCAAAACAATAATTATTAACTAAAATGATAAATGATAAATAACAATATTACCTTGATGTGAAACCCTTGATGATGTGATGTCACACAAGTTGCCACAAAATTTGATTGATGGATTCCTTGAATGCTTGATAGATCTACAAAAGGTTAATTCCCAAAACATAATAGACTATTGTAGATAGCATGTAGAGGATAACTCAATACATCTTCATAAAATGGCATGATTGATCATAATAGCTTCTTGCACATATTTTCTTCATTCTTCTTGGTGTCTTACAAGCTTGATCTTGATTGACGAAAGTGTTGTAATAATGTTTCTAATTATGCTCTTGAATTTTCTTAACTGATTTTAAGATCTTCAATTTGCTCTCCAAAATTGCTAGGATTGAAATGGTGAAAATGACTTGTATTTATATGCAATTCTTCTAATTTATAGAAAATCAAATATTGATGGCCGACAAATGAAATTGGAAATTTCAATAATAAAATATCGACACTGACATATTCAAATTGGAGCCAAAATGGGTTGGTCAAGGGAATGGGGCACCCTAGACCAGACCCATCCTTTTTGGGGCCTAAAGTGTCGATGGAAAATATTATTGCTCATTTATATTTCCCATTATTTTATTTTTTGAAGATTTTTATAAAATGGGTGATTAAATGCATAATTATGTCCAAGCACATAGGGGGAGCTAAACCTATTGTGAAATTTTCAAGGGTGATAATTTTTGACGCTACAATAGAAAGGGAAATAATAAGGTATGTGGTAGCATCCAACATATATTGGAGGATCTAATTGAATAACTCTCATACTCCTTGACCACTACTCTAAAGAATATAAGGGAAAAAGTAACTAGAGAAGAGGAAAAATTATAAGAGTTGGCTATTAGGGAAATAGCCTCTATAATGACACCTTCATAGAAAAATGGATGACAAAGATACAAACAAAGGAGATCTAGTATAAATAGAGGATAGATAAATTAATGATGGAAAATACAAAGATCATTCAAAAGGTTCAAGAAGAGATGAGGGAAGCCACATAAAAAGAATATCAATAGTTACGCAAGGAAGAAGAAAAATATAAAGCAGCTTCTTCAAAGCAATAATAATCTTCCTATTCTCCATAATCAAATACACTATCATCCTCCACAACTTCTTTTATCTATTCCATTAAGGACTTATTGGCGAGACAAAAACAAATCTAACCAGTGGTATCTCCACAACTACTTCAACTTCAGGATCATAGGTAGACATTAGCAACATCTCACCTTTACACAAATTCCAATCAGGAGATATACTACATCAGACATCACGAGATAAGATATTAAAATAACGTGTGGAAAGCTTTGATTAGTTGGAGGATATTGTAAAGGATATACAAAGCGAATTACATCAACTACAAGGGGATTCATCCCAACCCTTGATGATGCAACTCAAAATTTTAATAGAAGGGATGATTAAGGATACTCAGTTACAAAAGAAGACTATGATATAACAACTTCAAGCAGAGTACTAGAAGCTAAAAGTGGATGAATAAAGAAATAAATGTGCTACCACACATTTTCCCCTGGAGTCACACATCGACATCTTGAGGAATACAGAAGTGGACCTCAACTCCTTATACCATTTTTTTCTACGATGGCCTATGATGACCGCTCTAATCAAGGCACAAATGGATCAATTGGAGATAGAACTACTTCAAAGAGAAATAGCCTATGATTCCCTACAAGATATGGTGACCAATCCCAAGTGGAGATAGAATCACTACATGGCCAGTTTCAACAACTACAATATCAAAGGGATAAAAGTAGGAATAGATTCCATCAACTTAGAGAGGTAGTAATATTAAGGCTAGCACACATCACTAGGGTCCTCCAAGAAGAATACCCATTGGCACAAAATATTTAAATCCCAAGTACACTTTCAAAAGTAGACCGAATACTACTATAGATCCAAATCCAAAACCAGTAACTACAATTGGCCAAAACACAATGAAAAAATATTTTACCAAATTGAAGGAGATATATAAGGATATTCTCCCTAATGAGTAGAGTTGACTTGAGGATAAGCCATCATTTTGAAAGAGGCTCGGATGATGTTGGCAGGAAAGTACAACAATTCAAACATAATCTAGTAAATCCTACTGCATCTTGCCGTAAAGAGCTCGTGGAGCATAAGATTCAAGAGACACCATATAGGATAGGGATAGGATAGATAGGTCACGTCCCATCCCTTAGATATATGTATTGGAAAAGATGTGTATGATAGAGAAGAGAGATAGGAAGAGAGTAAGATTATAAAGAAGAACAAATGCATAGTATAGGGAAAGATATGTGATGAATGTATATGCTGTAAAAAGGAGATATAATGATATATGAACATACTTAGTTGATATTAGTAATATATTAATACCAAAATTATATCTGTACGGTGTTGTGTGATATTATTTTGTGTTCAATTAACTATTTGATGTTTTGTCTAGATCAAACTATTGCTCCTTGTATATGACTGAGTTTGAGGTATAAACTACAACACTCAAAAATTACTTGGGGCTAAGAACTTTAGTTTGTTTTCCCTAGTTTTCTTGCTAACATTATGAGTGACTCAAAGAAAGGAGAAAGATTTATATAACTTTAAAAATAAGGTGGTCAAGGAATCAATGCATACAAGACATGCTCTTACGAGGAAAAAAATTATAGGAGTGTAAAAACATTTAAATTATTTAATATATAGGCAAATTATTAACAAACATCTAGGGTTCATCACCATGATTGGCATGATACCATTGTTCTTCACAACAACCTTCATATAGTTCATATCAAATCCATGTGTATATCATCTTGTTAGTATGGCACCAAACCCTAACCTAATATTCATAGAAAAACCTTTCCATAATGCTTCACGAATAAATATAACATTCCTTCTTAATGATTATAACTTCATAATGTAAACCCAAATGAAGAAAACCATGTTAAGACCATATTCCAATAAAAATAATAATATCAAAGTTCTTAAAGGAAGAAAAACTTATTGCAAGTAGATTGCAAACAAATATAACTTATTCAGTGTCTTTATAAATTATAACCCTACAACTTTATTATGTGGTAGATGAATTGATTAAATTATAATCCTACAAAATTATTATATGAATTTTTTTTTCTATGTTTACAATATAAGAAAACTTCTTAACATTTCATTCTTTGTTTTGGCACAAGTACATTGAAGAAACATATATTTTGTGAGAAGATTAGGAAAATTCTTCTTTTAGCACTATTTGTATTAAGAATTTATCTAGTTGCTTTCATCATTCACATATAAATCATTAGAAAGATAGATAGGTTGAAATTTCACCCTCAAATGTGAGTTTTCTTATTTTAATTTATTGTTTTTAACTATGATGTAGTACAAAAAAAAAAACTTATTCTATACAAAACCATAAATTAATTGTACAACTCTTATGTTCAATTTATTTTAATATAATTTAAACCCTTATTTTTCTTTGTTTAAATTTATTATAATACTATTATTATTGATGTATTGTTATATTTTTATTTTATTATTATATAAATATTTTTTATATTTTTTATATATTATAATATTAATATTATATTATCATATTTTTTATATCAAATTATATTATTCTATTATCATTTTATATTGTTATTATTTATAATTATATAGATCATAAATTTTATATATTATACTCTTTCACATTTCATATAAATTTAATGAAATAGGTATATTACATACATGTTTAAGATGTATTGGAATGTTTTTTTCACATAATATATATAAACTACAATTGTACTAAGTTTCTCCGGGAACACACACACACCCGCCACCAAATGGATTTTAGGGGAATTCTTCCCAGGTGAACTCTTCTCTTTTGGTGGTTCCAATGTGAATGCTTCCACAGTATCAATGGAATTCTCTCCCTGACCTTTTGCAACTTTAGTAGCCTCTACCACCTCTGCACACACACACCTGCCACTGAATGGCTTTCAGGGAAATTCTTCCCAGGTGAACTCTTCTCTTATGGCGGTTCCAGTGTGAATGCTTCCACATTGCAAGAAGATTCAGAGGCGGTAGAGGTTGATAAAGTTGTAGAAGGTCAAGGAGAGAATTCCATTGACCTCAAGTGCATGGAAGAATAACATAAACACCAAGTTTGCTAAGTTTTTTTATTTTTTGTTGCATGTATTCAACATATATGAAGTCTTATGTCTAAAATCATATCAGGTGGTATAGTTTTTTTAATAGGGTCATGCCAGGAGCAAGAGCCAATCCTCCTGATGGTAGTAATGATCTATAAATTTTTCTTTTAATATAATATAATATATAAGCATTATGTCTTTTACCAAAAGGAAAATGTACTAAGTTTTTTTCTATTATATTAGATTTCTTTACTAGATATAATATTGTATATTTTGTAACTATCTTCATTTTTTTATGTTTTATTTAATGTTTTCATGTCTTTAAAACAAAATAAATAAATATTACAATAATAAAATATAATAATAGTAATATTCATTTTATAATCTTAAGAAGAATGTGAATTATGAAATGTTTAATTGCTCATTTACTTAAGTTACTAAAAAGAAATGCAATGTAAGGTATAGTTATATCTTAATGATACTATATTAACTACTATTCTATCTACATTATGATGATAGAAGCATGAATCCTCCAACAATCCATATGGTCACTAAAATATTGCAAGAAATGGAGCTCCATTATATTACAATATTGAATCCTTACTATAATAGATGGATAATAAAGGATAGAGTGAATACAAAATGACAACATCATTTCAAAAATGAAAATGGAGATAGAATTTTTTTTTTCACATGCTTGACTCTAATGGTGGTGAACTTAGAGTAACATGTTTTAATGTGATTGCAAAACAATTCTATTATCATATAGAGACTATAAGAGTGTTTAAAATCTTAAATGGGACCTTCAAACCTGCAAAAAAGAATTTCAAAAATTTAAATAATGATTGGGAAATTTCCTTAGAGAGTAATTCCATAGTTAAGTTATGTTTGGAGGAGGATACATTGATACCTAAGCATCACTTCCATTTCAAACCAATAAGTGAACTTAAGGACATGGAAAGCAATTCAATGGTTGATATCATTGATGTTGTTTTATCAATCAATCCATCTAATACAATATTTATAAAGAATGCCACACAAACTCAAAAACAAAATCTTCAACTTAAGGACATGTCAACTTGCAAAGTTGACTTGACAATGTGGGGTGATTTTTGTAACAATGAAGGCCAACAACCTCAACAACTGTGTGATTTAGAAACTTTTTTGATTCTTGTTGTAAAGGTTGCATGAATTACAACTTTTGGTGGAAAATTTGTGAGAACAATCACCACAACCCAACTTCTAATAAATGAATCTTCTAGAGTCGGGACAATTGAGATCTTGGTTTGATAAAGAAGGAAATAATTTCACTTCTCATTCTATTACAAAAAGAAAACTCATTCGTTAGACAATCTAAAATATTGAAAACTGTGGCACAAATTAAAGACCGTAGATTTGGTAGATGTAATAAACTTGAATGGATTTTGCTAAAAGACGCATTATCTTTCATAAAGCTTGATAATTTATGTTACACCGCTTTCCCCTTGAAGATTGAAGGTAAGTAATGCAAAAAGAAAAATAATAATGAAAATGGTAATTGGTATTGTTAAAGATGTGATAAGAATTTCCGTAATTATGATTATAGATATCTACTTCAATACCAAGTGCAAGATCATACTGCTTCGACTTGGGTTACTGCTTTTAAATAAGTGAGAGAAGAAATTATTTGTGCTACGAAAAAATTAAATATATTGAAGTATAAAGAAGATGATGATGTTAAGTTAAGAGACATTATATAAAAAATACATATTTATATACTTCAAGTGAAAGAAGAGACTTATAATGATGAACAAAGGGTTAAGTGCACAACCATAAAAATAGAGAAATTTGATTATTCAATTGAAAGCAAGGTTTTATTAGATTCAATTGCTAGAGTTTAGGTTTTGATAATTTGTCAAAAAATGCATGTATACCTTTCTTGTAAAAAAGGTTTTGAAGTAATTTGAATGTTAAAGGTACTTTTCAAGTTAGAAAATTTCTTACAAAAGGACAATATCAAAATATTATAAAAAAATGTTTGGGGTCACACTTTTGACTTATCAAACAAAATTTTGAGTTATTGCATATTGACATTTCCATAAAATGTTATTATAAATAACATATTCTATCTCTTCTTTTGTGTTTTAAATTTTACAATTAATCCATTACCTTTAGTTATACCTAAAATACAAATAGTTAGTTTTCATATCAAAAAAATCATTATATTAGTCTTTCAATAATCATTATTAACAATATTAAATTATACAATCATGTATCATAATATATTTATAATTATAACTATTACTAATTGTCATTTTTAGTTGTGATTTAATTTAATTTAAGTGAAATCATGTAAAAATAAAATAGAATCCCCATAATGATTTATCTCCACGTCTTTTACGTAGATTTTTTAATAATATAACATTATAAAAATAAAAAACATATTAAACATTATAATATAATAATAGTAACAATAATATTAATATTATAATATTTATTATACATATAGGAATATTATATTAATAATTTTAAAAATATATATAATATAAATTTATAAATACTATAATAATATAATATTATAAATTATACTTAGTTATAATAATTAAATATAGTAATATTATAGAAACATAATAATATAATATAATAATCATAATCATAATAATACTATAAAAATATAAATCTAATATAATAATATTTTTTTTGGTAAAAGGTATTAAGCCTAAAATATATTAATATATAAGAGATAATTACAAAATGTATATGATAAAGGAGTCGAAGAACAAAATGCTCCTGTTTATGGAGGGTTGAGGGCCAAGATTTAAAAATAGCCCAAGAAGGAAGTCAGGTAACAACAAACAGAGGTGATAGTAAACACAGAAGCAGCCTAACCGATAAACAAAAAACCCCAAACCCAGAATACGTATTTCTTTCACATTTCAAGTCGAGGACTGGTCAGACTCAGGCTTCAGTAGTGGTGTAGTTGGAGGCATAGGAGGGTGGGGGACGTGTGAAAGTAGCACAAGAAGAGCCATACAGACATCAGAGATCCTCCCAAACAGACTTGAGTTGATTTCCTTCTTGTGAGCCTGGAATGCCTCGTCCATCTCTGCCTCTTCACGAACTTGTAGAGCCCGTTTTAAGGCTATATACATGCACATATAGCTAGAGTTCTTCTTTAGATCAGTTGTGCCTGAAGAGACCCCCTACTAGAGCCTTTCCATTTTGTAGGTCATATCCTCGTATTGCATTATTTAAGGAATGGCCCACGAAATACTTATCATGCACATAATCGACCACAAGTTGCATTACCAAACCATAATTTTGTAGTAAATCCATGGAATTTGGAAGAAAAATGGATGTTGCCTTAGATGGATATAACAAACGATGTTGAACCTGAAGGATTTGATCCCTACACTAGCTCTTCTTGCCACTTCCACCCATGCATAGTCGATCTTGAACACCACCTTCAGCATCTCGAAAGTAAACGCACTAGATTCTAGATATTCTCATTTGGGAATTGGGATAAGCACCCTCCTATTAAGTAGCTCCAACTCCATGAAAACAGATCACCAGATCAAAAAGAGGAATAACAAAAATCTCTGCACAAAGATCAAGCTAGATGAATGTCGAAAGTTGTAGATTTGTGAGCTTTTAAAAGGAAACCACACGCTTAAAACACCCAACTTTCCATGTTGGATGATGATATATTCCCATCTTTATACAAGTCATTAAGACACCTGAGAATTAATGAGAGTCATTAATAATTACAATGTCATCTGTAATACCAAGTATTGTCATTTGCACGATGCAAATCATTTGACAAGGTTTGAGTGGTTGCACTCGATACTATTTACCATCATAAATAAGATTGTCTAGAGCCACTATGGAAGCAAAATTGTTAGAATGATCCCCTCAATGGGATTTGATTTCCTTGATGACAATTGAGTAGAGAGATAGGGTTGATAGTAGCTCTTCTTTAGAGAACCGGGTGATCATGTTGGCAAAGTCACACAAAGTTTTCAAGACCATTAGCAAGTTGGTTTACCTCCCTATAGAAATGGCCAATTTAAAAATTGTTATTTTCTTGGAGAAGAGAAATGATTTGTTGCATAATATAGTACATTTTTCAAGATGACGAGACTCTTTCCTTGCATGCATTTACTAGGTTTAGTGAATCACCCTCAATCTGAATTCTTTTGATATTACATTCCTTTGCAAGAATCAAACCAGCTAGAAGTGCTTAAGCTTCAACTTTGTTATTTGTACCAACTGGTAGTTTTAAAGCTAAGACCTAGTCAAAATGACACCCTTGTGATCTCTAATCACACAACTTGCACCTAACACAATGGGGTTTCCATGGGAGGCTCCATCAAAGTTGAGTTTCCATACTCCTAGTAGAGGAGGGTGCTAGAAAATCGTTAACCTATTGATCGCCCGGGTTGAGTTTGGATATAGAGATGGCTCTTGGTGTGGGTAGCACAATATTCTTCCAAGAAGCCATCATTTGAAAATCCCAAGATGTGATGATCTTGCTATTGCCTGATGTTTGGAGTTTCAAAATATGTGCCATGATTATTTCTGAGATTAGGGTTTCTAATTTTTGAAATATTACTACTTCAGATTTAACTTCTTTCCTCAAAATCCTTCTATTTCTTTCCCATTGTATAACCCAGATTAAAAGAGATGGAGACACTAGCCAAAGACTTGATAAGAGTGAAGCTTTGAAGAGACTAGGCCAACTATTAAAGACATGTAGAAGGGTGTTGTCAATTGGGGATTACCAACCTAGTTTGTTATGAAGCCATTTCCAGCATGTTTGAGCTTTAAATCACATTGTAGAAGTAGATGGTTTGTAGTTTTTGCATTTTTGTTGCAAAGAACACACAAGAATGATTCCACAATTATGAGTTTTTCTAACGATCACTTCTCAAGATAATGTAGAAAAATAATGAAAGTAGATTAATAATAATAGAATAGAAAAACTAATAATATTAGTAATATATAGCACTAATATAATAATATAGATAATAATAATATAATGAAAGTATATAATAGAAAAATAATAATAGAATAAAATAGAAAAACTAATAATATTCTAGTAATATATAACTAATATAATAATATAATAAGTTTTTAATTTAAAATATAATACTAAAAGAAAATAATAATATATTAAACACTTTAATATAATATTAATATCGTTTAATTATTATAATAATATTTTTTTGTTATTGCAATAGCATCATATCATAATATTATTATAATTCATATACTTATGTAATTTTTCACTTAACCCTATTTGAACCCACCTTGCACATGGTTTCAAATAGTCCTGGGGATCCCCTGACATCCCTCCTCCCCTCTCCCTGCATGCTTCATTAATACAAACGACTAAAGCCTTTTTTTAGGCTAATCTTTTAGACCCATGGGTCCCTCTTTAAGCTACTAACATTGTTTTTGGATGGCCCTTTAGATCTTGTGAACTCACCTATGGTTCTAAATCTCAAGGCTTGGAAAATTATTCTTGCGGATGACAATTGAGACAACCATGTGCGGGCATATTCTATACCTACGTTCTTTGAGTCTGAAGAAGGAATTAAAATAAAACTTCTAACTCTATGATGGAAAGAATCATCTCCTCAATGGAGAATCCACATAACTCTACCACCATGCATAACCTTGACAAAAATGTGGTTTCATCAACTCCCTAGAAAGTGTCTCACCCAACTCTAATCACATTTTTAACCTCCTCGATATGTTGGTAAAGAAACCTCATCACTTTCCTTCACTAGCTCAAACAATTATGGAACTATGAATAACTAAACCACTGGCACTGATGTTCATTAACCTAGTTGGTATGAGTTTTCCATGGTCCATGATGTTAATCAAAGAGAGCTTCTAGATTAAACTATGTATGAGTTTCAATCGATGTTTCGGATCACACCCAGTGATCCATCATCAGGAAGAAGAGAGAGTGATATTGGATTGCAGATAAGACCTTTAAAAGGTGGGAGGTGAGGGAGAGGGAGAAAGAACAAATACAAAATTATAAGAAAAGAGGAGACAATAATATAAAATAATTATACTAGAAAAATGAAAATAAAAAATAAATGCAAACAAAAAGTATAATATAAAAAACAAATATGTAACATATATGCTAGACAAAAATATACTAGAAAAAATAGTAATAATGCATATAATACATTGAAAAAGTATATGTATTATCAATAAATTAAATTAAATAAGGACTAAAAAAGAATAGGTACTATAGTATGTAATATAGAATATATGAATAATATGGTATGGTATTATACATATACTATATTATAAGCTACAAAATACATATACACACATTATTAATACGGTAAAAGAGAAATATGATACATTATATAATTGAAAAATATATGTATCATATAAAGTAGAAAAATGTAGAAAACGAGAAAAAAATAAACCAAAAAATACAATAAAAAAGTAAATGCATACCAATCAATGTGATACCCTCGAGAGTTAACCATTATGTAGTTGAAATAAGATCCATTGATCATCGAGACCCACCAAGTTACAAATTGAATAATACCTTTGATCTTATAATGAACCTTCAAACATAAGCCTTTAACCTGCTTGCTCGATTAAGGCTAAGAGTAAGGGTCGGTTATTGATGCATGTCTAACCCTCGAAGTGGTAACTTAGTTACCTTTCACCTCCTATTGTAAGTCACTTATAAAATGTAACAAAAGATGAATAGAATAATAACAACTATGTAAACCCTAGGTCTTAGGTTATAGCTTAGGGTTTTAGATGTGCTCATAGATGTAAAACCTTCAATAATACAAAACCCTAACAAGAGCTTGCCACCATGACTTTATGCCTCAATAAAATTATGTCTTTATTAGAGAAAAAACACTTATCAACATCACTATGGCATCACTATGTCCATTTCAACATAACCTTTGAAAGATATGTATCAACACCTTTACTAATCTTTCCAACAGTCCAATGCATCAATACTTGCGCTAGCCTTTCCAAATTGTAGTTCATTGAATAAATTCTCAACAAGAACTTGACATAGATATCATGAATGAATGAATGCACTGAAAGAGAACTTCAACCAAGTGTCTCTAACAAACAACTCTTTGACATCAACCTTTGTACCAACCCTTGACATTACATACACCATTAAATTTAAGGTCCTCTATCTGATAACCAATGACATCAATTACACACCTTTGACATCAATGACAAAACATTGTAATGCCAACATAGCTAAAGAATATTTTTAGGCTGATAAATCATTGTGATAAGACTAGACTAATACTTTAAAGAAAGAAGAGATCTTTTGGAAGCATAAATCTAGAATTTAGTGGCTAAAAGAGGGAGATAAAAACTTTTCTTTTTCACTTAGCTTATTTGAGACATAGGAAGAGGAATATTATACCCAAACTTGGAGAAAATGGATTTGTGGTTACTTCTGATGAATAGTTAGGATATATTGTTTTTGGGTACTTTCAATTTGCTATGATTGAATAGGTCATTGACCCCTTTACTGCGATTGAAGATCAATTGTTGGAAAACATCCCTTTAGATTTATTCTATTAAGAAAATGCTCTTCTTTTGAGGCTTGTTTCTAAAGAGGAAGTAAGAGATGCTACTTTCTCTTTGGGGGCCTATAAGGCTCCAAGCCCAAATGGTTTTCCCTTGACCTTTTTCCAAGAATTTTGGGATATTATAGGGTTTGATGTTTTTATAGTGGCTAAAGACTTCTTTAGATTTGGAAACCCACTAAAATAACTCAATAATACTTTTATTGCTCGTGTTCCCAAAAACCTAACCCCTCTAAAATGTCCAACTTTAGACCCATTAGTCTCTATGATACTATTTATAAGATCTTATCTAAAATTATTATGAATAGGTTAAAACCTTTTTTGGGAAAATGATCAGTGGGTGCCAAAAATGAATTGAAAATTTTGAAAAAAATAATAATTTTTCTTGGTCTAGCACAAAAGAAAAGGAAAGAATGGCCCTCATAAGCTGGGATAAAATGTATCCTTCTAGGGCTTGTGGGGGTATGGGCATTAGAAACATTTTCCTCACCAACAAAGCACTCATGTCTAAGGTTGGTTGGGACCTTATTTTGAAAACTAAGGGTTAGTGTGGAATTATGATAGCTAAATACTTAAACAACACCCAATTTATTAGGAACCTCACTGAACCTGGGTATCCTATTAGTTCTTTGATATGGAACAATGTCTTGTTGGAAAAACAAGGATAGACAATTGAGAGGGGTGAATCAGTTGTTACATAAATTAAGCTTATTCAACCTTAAACAACTTTTAATCTCATATCTGATAATTAACAGTGCAAGCATAAATCAACATCACATTAGAAACACATGAACACCAAGATTTTATACATGGAAACCCTGTTAGGGGAAAAACCACAGTGCATGTTAGTCCACAAGATTATACCCTATTAGAAGTATAATGAAAGAAATGAATAGGGAATGCACATGCATTCAGGCACACTGCCTTGAGCTCACTGCTCAAAGGGAAGGCTCACTACCTTCCATAAGAAAATCAGATTAAATCCATCTTATGAGGTTGAACTACAAAATTAGCTTCTACAAAAGCTTGATTATAGTTTCAGTTAGGCACAAAAACACTTCTTCACACTTCTCTCAATCTCCTTCACACTCTGCTTTGCACTTGAATGATCTAAATTTTATTCACACATATCTGGCATACACTTCACATACATTCATCGAGCATCATTTAAAATGAGTAAACAATCGCTCTTATATATTCGCTACACGGATTTACATCAACAACTCTGTCGGCCACAAATAAAGAATAAATTACAATTGTCGGCCTCAATACATGAACAAATCTTAATGCACACCAACCTAAGTCAGTCAAAACATAGTGATGACCTAAATCAACATCCTCAAACATGCCAAAAAATAAAATATTAATCCATAAGGATCCACAACACGCTACCACCATCATGTCGGCCAAGAACATGAAAATATTAAACACACAAGGAAGAATCTTCAATCACGAACACATCGATCAACACAGGTGTACCACACTGATAGATCATGATCTAGAAACATCTCTAAACACCTCAGGAACATACACAACAAACCAATTCACCAATATTGCAATCTAATCTTCCAAGAACACTTGCTATAGTAACTAAATGATTGTAGGAACATAGAACTTCATAACTTCCTCAATTCTTGATGTGTACCACTGAAACTTTCGAACAACATACTAGGTAGGCTCAGAAAGAAACCCTTTAATGTGTACCTCCTGATCATTAACTTATAAAACTTTTCATCACTCTGACCTTTTCAACTTCATTGTCTGCCTGCAATATATTTATTACAATTTTCTCAATATCCTCGACATATACAGCCTTCAAAACCACTAATGCTAATAGTGTTGACATCAATGAAAACCACATATTAGCAACATAACCACAACATCCAAAAATATCCCCCTTTGGCATTGATGGCAACACATGATGTGAAAATAATACCATCAACAAAACTGGTCGCTCACATACTTCTCTCCCTTTGATTTGCAATTCTCCTCTTATAGCTCTGCTCTCCCTTTCTTGACTCTCCTCCCCCTTACTTCAAGATTTTTTCACATTGTTCTTCTCCCCCTTTGACATCAATGGAAAAGGTACACATGATCTGATCCACATATCATCTGAATCATCTGACTACCCCCCCTAAGTAGCAACCACCACAACATCAATCTGAAACAAGATCTGACTGTAAGTCCCTGGATTGGTGCAAAGACTCGCATCTTAGTTCAGATTAGGAGGGGAAATCACCCCTAACTTGCCTCTGAGATACTCAAAATTATCCTTAGGCAATGGTTTAGTAAAGATATCTATAATTTGTTCCTTTGTAGGCACATATTCCAATCTGACCTCTTTATCACTCACCTTGTCTCTCAAAAAGTGATACTTGATAGATATATGTTTTGTCTTTGAGTATAGCACCCGATTCTTAGAAATGTTTATGGCACTTGAATTGTCACAAAATATAGCAATAGGCTTATCATACTCAACTTGAATATCTCTCAACATCTGCTTCATCCACAACACTTGGGTACAATTTTTTGCAGCAACAATATATTCTACCTCAACAGTAGATAAGGAAATGGAATTTTGCTTTTTACTTAGCCAAGACACCAGCTTCTTTCCCAAGAATAACACACCACCACTTGTGTTTTTCCTATCATTTACATCTCCTACCCAATCTACATCTATAAAGGAATTCAAGTAATATCATCATCCTTTGGATACCATAACCCAAAGTCAATTGTTCCTTTCAAGTATTTGAATATTCTCTTTATTGCAGTCACATGTGTTTCCTTTGGATCAGCTTGATATCTAGCAACCATGCACACAACATTCATAATTTATGGTCTTTTCTAAGTCAAATATAGAAATCCACCAATCATTGACCTATATCTTGTTTGATTAGCCTTAGGAGAATCATCATTCTGAGATAGTTTGCATCTAGTTACCATGGGTGTACCAACTGGCTTTGAATCTTCCATGCCAAACTTTTTTAGTAACTCTTTCACATACTCGGACTAAGAAATAAATATTACATCATCTAAATGAGTAATTTGCAATACTAAAAATAATTTTAGTTATCCTATCATTGAAATTTCAAATTCACTTTTCATTTCATCAGAAAATTTCATGCACAAGTCATCATCACCTTCAAAAATAATGTCATCAACAAAGACTTCAATATACAACTCTTTATCCCAATCCAGCTTGAAATACAAATTGATGTTAGCAATACCTTTATTGAATCCAATCTTCAACAAGTATTTATCCAGTCTAGCATACCAACTCTAGGGGATTTTTTGAGTCCATATAGTTCTTTCTTCAACCGACACACAATTTCCTTTTCATCAGTCAATTGAAATCCATCTGGTTTCTCAACATAAAATTCTTCTTCTAGTTCACCATTCAGAAATGCTGACTTCACATCCATTTGATATACTTTATAATTCTTGAATATAGCATAAGCAAGAAATAACCTTACAGCTTCAATTCTAGCAACAAGGGAAAAAATTTCTTCAAAAATCAATACCTTTCATCTTTGAGTATCATTTACATACCACTCTTGCTTTATTCCTAATCACTTCACCTTATTCATTCAGCTTATTCCGAAAGACCCATTTGGTTCCAATCACATTTTTGTCTTGAGGTCTAGGAACAAGAATCCATGTATCATTTTTCCTATCTGCATCAGCTATTCCTTCATTGCTTCCATCCAATATTCATATTTGCATGCTTCATTGACATTGCTAGGCTCAATCTTGGATATCAAACAATATTCTTCTGCAATTCTTCTTCTAGTTTTTACACCTTTGTTCTTGTCTCCTATGATCTAACTTTCAAAATGACTTTGCTTTACATACCTTGAATTTTTTGGTTTTGTTCTTTCTTCTGCATTTCTACTATCTTCTTCTTCATGATTTTCTTGATTCACTGGAACACTTTGAGTTTGATTATGTGTCTGTGCATTATTTCCATTATCAATACTATCCTTTTGGTCATCTAAGTCATATCTGCAATACCTGGATGATCTTTCAATATCCTCATCAACTCTGACATTTGCATTCTCAACCATTTTCTTCAATATTTTATTGTAACACCGGTAGGCTTTGATCTTAGTAGAGTATCCCAGAAAGATTCCTTCATCACTTCTAGCTTCAAACTTTCCTAAATATTCATCTCTTTTAATATAACATCTGCTTCAAAAGATTTTGAAATACTTAACAATAGGCTTATAACCAAACCATAGTTCAAAAGGAGTTACCATAATTACTATTGATATTCACCCGGTTGATAGTATACACAGTAGTGCTTATAGCTTCCCTCTAATAGAAATGAGGAACATTACCTTCCAACATCATAGTTCTGGAAGCATCTAAAATTGTTCTATTCTTTCTCTCAACAACTTTGTTCTATTGTGGGGTTCAGGGAGCAGATAGTTGTCTTTTTATTCCATGCTCTTCACATAATGAATTGAACTCCCAGGAAGTGAATTCACCACCTCTGTCTAATCTTAGACATTTGATCTTCAAACCTATCTCAATTTCTGCCAAAGCTTTGAAGCTTTTGAATTTCTCTAATGCCGCATGTTTTTCTCTTAAGAAAGCAACCCAAACCATTCTAGAATAATCATCAATAAGCAATATAAATTACCTTTCTCCTTGTAGACTTCTGATTTTGGATGGAACACATAGATCAGTATGTACCAAATCTAGTACTCCATTGGAATGATTTTTTTTGCTTCGAAATGAAATTCTTGTTTGTTTTCCCATCTGACATTCCTTACATATAATCTTAGTAGGCTTCACTAACTTAGGTAGATCTTTGACTGCTTGTGTGGAGCTTATTTTTACAATGTTATCAAAATTCACATGACACAACCTTTTATGCCATAACCAGCTTACATCAACTTGAGCAATCAAACAAATTTCAGTATTCAAGTGAAAAATATTACCTCTTGTCTTTGTACCTGAAGCAATCACATTTCCCGAGCTTCCCAATATTTTGCACCTACCATCTTTGAACTGAAGATTGTAACCTTTTTCAACCATCTATACAACACTCAACATATTATGCTTCAATCCTTCAACATAAATAACATCATCAATATTGCATTTTCCACCAAGAGAAATAGTGCTTCTACCACAAATCACACCATCATTGTTATCTCCAAATATTACAACACCACCGTCATACTTTTCCAAGCTTAGAAACTTGATTTTATCACCAATCATATGATGTGACCATTCATTGTCGATCACCAACTCATTCTTCTCATCAATTTTGGATGCAAGAGCTTTTTCAATCTGATTACCAGTTGTTTCAGTGGACACCAAACCATTTTCCTTGATAGCAATGAATACCCACTCATCTTCATTTCCAGTTTCTTTATCAGATTCATCATCAGTAACTCCTTCAGCATAATAACATTTCTTTTGAAATCTAGTCTTATTAGGTTTATACTTAGAGACTCTTTTAGCACATCTTGATGCAAAATGACCTATCTTACTACAAGAGAAACATTTAATAGGTAGCTTTCCTTTGTACTTACCTTTTCCTCTGGCTTCTCTTTTCACAATCAGTGCTTCCAGTTCTTCTAGCTCTCTTTCTTCATCTTCAATCAATTTCATCTCTTCTTCATACTTGAATGTTTTTCTCGAACTCTCTCTTAGATCATATCTTTGTTGGATTTTTTTGGATATAGTAGCTTTGAATGCAGAATCTGTCTTAGGAAAGTATTCACAAAATTCACTCAACTCAAAGGCAACAAGTTTTCCAATCAGCATGTCTCTTGTCACATTTGTTACTATCTTGAGTTCTTCAATAGCATGAGCTTTTGTTTTGTAATAAGTAGGCACATATCTAAGTATTTTACCCACAATCTCATCTTGTTCCAAGGTTCCACCGACACATCTAATGTCCATAACTAATTCATTTACCTTTTGTGATAAGGAAAATATGTTTTCATCTTCACTCATCTTCATGTTCTCCCACTTTCCTTTCATACTTTGCAGCTTAGCAACTTTCACTAGTCCATCTCCTTCATACAATGTTTCCAATTTTATCCAGATCTCATGTGCAGTCTTCAAACCTATTACATTTGACATCTTTGAATCTGTCAAAGCACTCAACAATGCTTCTATAGCTTTGGTATTAGTTTCTACTTCTTTGATCTCATCAATAGTAGAGGGACCATTCTGAGGAATTGTATATGCATTGTTTGTAATCTTCCAAAAAGGCTCACCAATGCACTTCAAATGACACTCTATTTTGACTTTCCATAGAGAGTAGTTTGTACCATCGAATCTAGGATTACCCTTCTTGTATGATTCCATCTCGGATCACCTCAAGTTGTTAGAATTCTTTAGAGGAACTAGCTCTGATACCAATTGTTGGAAAAACAAGGATAGACAACTGAGAGGGGGGTGAATCAGTTGTTACATAAATTAAGCTTATTCAACCTTAAACAACTTTTAATCTCATATCTGATAATTAACAATAAAAGCATAAATCAACATCACATCAGAAACACATGAACACCAAGATTTTATACGTGGAAACCTTGTTAGGGGAAAAACCATGGTGGATGTTCATCCACAAGATTATACCCTATTAGAAGTATAATGAAAGAAATGAATAGGGAATGCACTTGCATTCGGGCACACTTCCTAGAGCTCACTGCTCAAAGGGAAGGATCACTACCTTACATAAGAAAATCAGATTAAATCCATTTGATAAGATTGAACTGAGAAATTAGCTTCTACAAAATCTTGATTACAGTTCCAGTTAGGCAGAAAAAAAATTCTTCACACTTCGCTCAATCTCCTTCACATTCTAATTTTCACTTGAATGATCTGATCTTTATTCACACATATCTTGCATATACTTCACATAAATTCATTGAGAATCATTTAAAATGAGTAAACAATCGCTCTTATATATCCGCTACACGGATTTACATCAACAACTTTGCCGGCCACAAATAAAGAATATATTACAATTGTTGGCCTCAATACATGAACAAATCTTAATGCGCACCAACCTAATTTGGTCACAACATAGTGAGGACCTAAATCAACATCCTCAAACATGACAAACAATAAAATATTAATCCATAAGGATCTGCAACACGCTACCACCATCATGTCGGCCAGGAACATGAAAACCTTAAACACACAAGGAAAAATCTTTGATCATGAACACACCGATCAATGCGGATGTACCACACTAATATATCATGATCTAGAAACATCACTAAACACCTCAAGAACATACGCAACAACCCAATTCACCATAATTGCAATCTCATCTTCTAGAAACACTTGCTACAGTAACTGAATAACTGTAGGAACACAAAACTTCATAACTTCATCAATTCTTGATGTGTACCACTGAAACTTTCGAAAAGCATACTAGATAGGCTCAACAACAAACCCTTTAATGTGTGCCTCCTGATCATCAATGTACAAAACTTTTCATCACTTTGACCTTCTCAGCTTCATTGGTTGCCGACAATATATTTATTACAATTTTCTCAATATCCTTGACATATACAACCTTCAAAATCACCAATGCTAATAGTGTTGACATCAATGACAACCACATATCAACAAAACAACCACAACATCCACTATGTCCTCAAATCCAGAAACCTTATTTAGTTGGGCCTCAAATAGAAATTGGGGAATAGTTGTGTAGATACCCAAAATTATTATCAAATATCATATTCTATAATTAATTAAGTGACTTTACATTATTTAATTTCATTTAAATTCACCCTTCCTGACTAATCAGATAAATTTAATTTATTTAATTATGGCGTTAACTACACTTATTCCTTTATTCTTAATTAAATAATTATTATTAAATATTTAATTAACATTCAAACACCTTCCTAGATTAAATAATTATATTAATTATTTAATTGGCCACATTCACACTTCTAAGATTAAATAATTGTTTAAATTATTTAATTCCCATTTTTCATCTCAACATTATCCATTCACTATTAGTAAATACATTTTTTATTTATTAATTAATCCTCACTTGCATGTTCCTCAAATAATTAATTATATCTCATGCATAATTCCCTCAAACTTAACGACCACTCTCTTTTAGTCGATTGGATAATCAATTCTAGTTCACTAATCAATCAAATCAAATCACTCCCACTCAATGAAAATTAACAAGGTAATCGAATCCCTTCACTAGTCGATCAATTCCTCATGCAAACAGTTAATTGAAATCATGCAACCAGTTGTAGTCAATTAACTAGGCAATCAATTCCTCTCAACAAACCTCAACCCTTGATCTTGATCATCCACCTCTTAATCTAAATCATTTATTCAAATAAATCATTTCTATGAAATAAGTCGTCATATATCCTTGATGGCTAACCACAAACTTCAACATTTTGCATCATTGATCTCTTTCACACACTTGAACTTAAAGCAAAGAAGTGCATACCAAATTTGAGAGAAAATCAAAGCAAATAAGAACAATGGAGATAAATCACATTGACAGAATGAAGGTAAGTATAATGCTTTATTAATTTAGTTCTTTGTGTTGATTTTTACTCCATTGGATGATTCAGATTGTATTTGGTTTAGAATAGTGGTTTTATGGTTACTATGCTAATTGTTTACCTCTATTATGAATAATCTCAATTTTTTGATCAACAATCTAGTGAACCCAAAGTGAACTAACAGTTTTTTGTATGGATTTTTAGAATTTTTTAGCTACAAGAAGTCCACCACATCTGGTCTGACGTGTACTGCAATCATCAATCCATGCACCACATTTGTTAAGATTTGAAACACATTTGGGAGATTTAGAGCCGCATCATTCTCTACACAGGTGTGATTCATGCAAAGGTTTTTGAGCCATATTTGTCACGTCCTACACCACACCTTATTGGAGTTTACGAGCTTTCAATTTTAGCTAACGATTACTGTGTTTGATCATCTTGTAGGGTTTTTGTTTATTTTTTCAACAATCTAACAAGGAATTCCTCTTATCTGGGTTTTTGGCTTCTATTTTTTGGATGATTTTTTATGTTTTTGTAGCTCCTAATTTCGTGCACCACAATTTGGATGATTTTTGTGTTTTGTAGCTCCTAATTTCATGCACCACAATTGTTACTTCATGCATCACATTCATCAACTTTTGCACTACAGTCATCAAGTTATGCACTACATTCGTCGATTTTTGCATCGCAATCACCATTTTTCTATACCTCCATCGTCAATTTGTGCACCACATTCGATTTATCCTACACTGCATCTAAGTGTAACCAAAAAGAAAGATATAAAATTTTGATATCCATTTTTCTACATTTTGATTTTTGTGGGGTAGAGGTTTTTTACTACTGACATCTGAGTTTTAGCTTGTGGTGATCATTTGGGAGAAGTCTTGAACATTTGATTTTGGTGTATTAAAATGAACCCTATCTTGAACATTTAATTCTAATGCATTAAAAAGAACTATATTTTAACATTTCATTTGGTGCACTAAAATATACCCATAGCTATCATCTTTGTTTGGGTTTTAAAAAGAACAAGACAACTTGCAATTTTAATTTTGAATGAACATGAAACATTTCATTTTGGGTATTGATATTTACAATAACTTTCACATTTACATTGGTGCACCCTAAAAAGAACAACTGTATACTATGTCTTGTGCACTTGCACACATGTGATTCAATCCACCAAAAGTGTGTTGCCTGTGTATCCTCTCCCCTTGCACTACGTGTGAATCTTGGGTAATGAGAAATAGCAACACTTAAGCTTTCCCTTTTTATTTTTAGTAGAAGACATGCCTAGAAGTACACCCTAGGGTTCAACCTCAAACATGTATCTCTAGTGGGCTATATAAAGGGGCAATAAATGAAATTTGAGCTCAATCAACTTGTACCATGCAAAGCGTACCTTAGTGGTCTCAGATGATTCCAAACACAGGTTTGAGACTTTGATATTATGCTGGGGTATGTCATGGTGTTCTTAAGGGTTCCTCCAATACAAACCATTATTGTAGAAGCCTAAAGTCCTAATTAGTTGTAACTTATAAGTTGTGCAACATGATAGGATCAGCGTCTGAAGCTACTTACGATATACTTGAGTCAAGATAGAGTCTTTTTGGGTTGCTAGCAATAGTCTCTCAGGAAGAAAAAGAAGGTGTGTGTGTGATTTTTGTTGATAATATTATATCACCAGGCATCTACTATCCGCTCTCGTATAGAAAAGGTATTGAAAAATCATCCCAATTGTTCAACTACTCAATCTTTCTAAGTATGTACCCCTTTAACGAGAGGTGGGCCTATTGTAAGTTTACGAACCTTATTTGAATAATTAAGTTGTGAATGTATTCTACATGCTTTTGGGTCTATTATTACCAATTAAACCAATTGGCCTTATGGCCTTATCTTCGTCACCCATTGTCAAGAGTCACAACTAAAACTTGTATACGCTATTTGTTATGTTTTCATAACTGAATCAAATCAAAAAACTAAAAACAAGGGTCCCTCAAAGAGATATTTTTTATCAAAACCAATGCATCGCATTTGTTAGCCTATGCACCACAACTATGTATTTGCAATGCATAAATAGTATGACACGCCTGTTCGCTTTTGCAACACATTTGTTTGTTAAAAAGTCACATCTCTCTACCTGCAATGCATTTTTTGTATTATGTGTCGCATATGTGGTGAGAAATCTAGTGTAAGTCATAAACCTGCATTAATAAACATTAGTCACACATCTATCTCTTCCTGCAACACATTTATCTTATTTTGCATTTGTGATCAAAAATTTAGAAGAGATAGAAACCAACATTTAATAAAATTAACAAACAAAATCAGAACATAGTCACTTTCCTACATTTTTCAACAAACTTTCCATTTTTCCTAGTCTTAAACATTGCATCCTTAGTTTCATATCAAAGTCCTTAAAATCTTATCTCAAACATCTTAAAATCTGAAAACCAAGCAAATTAAGTGGTCAAGTCTAGTGTCACCTCCCGAAAGATATTAAAACCTCATTTTAAAAAAATCCCATCAACAAAATTAGGATTTCAACTCATAAGTCTAGTTGCAATTCGCCTTTTCTTTTTATCAAAACACAATTTTCATTTGAGGTTTATGATTTTCATTGGGTTACGTTAGTCCATTCAAAATTTATTAAAGCAATCTCCTTTTAGGATCACAAGTTAGAATATCTAAGGTATTTTTCATTTACGAAATCTCATAAAAAAATCCCAAAAATATAAATTAGCTTCATATAGTTTTGCATTCATCGTAAAAACGTCAAAAATACTAAAAAAAATCAAAATATCCAAAAAAACCAGAAGTCAAAATAAAATCCTTTTATGGTTATCACAGATTCCTAAGGAAAACACAAAAAGATGGATTCCATCTCTAATCATACATACAACCCTACAAGTGGCATGCACTTTGGGGCAACCCCTAGTGATCAGTCAAACTCATAATCTCAAAGTCTATCTCCTTTTGACAACTATACCATACATGAGGTAGAAGAAGGGATAACACCCAAAGAAATAGAAAATGCATCGTAAGATCCTAGGTTATTGTGAATCATAGATGAATTAGTGGTAGTGAATCCTAATAAATATTTCTTCTAACTTGCACAAAATGGAGCTAGGCTTCTTGCTAACTTTGATGTATCCGCGATCATAGAGGAAGCTCCAAACACAACGTCACTAGGACTAAGTATCGCTAATCGACCACCACTATCAAAAAACTAGTACATCACCACCATCATAATAGTTGAATGCAAGCTTGCCACTTTCCCAAATGTCACATTTTAAATCAACTATGAATATCCCACCTATTGGAAAATGTGCCTCAACTTGCTGGCTTGAGCCTCTATTAAAGGACTTGATGAATCTTCCCTTTGTGTTCATTCCTTTACCTCCATACCACTAGGTGTTTGTGGAAGAGGTGTGGTAGTGCGGTGGTACCATGATATCGTGGGTGCCTTCTCAATAAGGAGTGGTAGTGCGAGGTACCACCATATCACTGGGGTCTCTTGACTGCCTAGGGGTAGTGTAGGGTACTACCATATCGTAGGGGTCTCTTGACTACCTGGCGGTAGCACGGGGTATTGCCATACCACAGGGGTCTCTAGATTGCTTGGCGATAGTGCAAGGCACCATCTTTCCTTGAGGGTCCTTTGGTTGTATGATGGTTGTGTGGTGGTATCGCCATACTGTGGGTGTCTTCAAGCTGAGACATGGTAGTGCGGTGTATACCACCATACCGTGAGGGCTTCGCACCTATCGAGCGGTAGCATAGTATAATGCCATACCTCAGGGGTTTTCTAGATGACTAGCGGTGTCATGCTGGAAGGTCCACAAGGTACAACCAATAGTTTGGTGCAATATTCAAAAGCGATGGATGAATGATGTGTCGATACATGGCACAATTTCATTTTTTGATTTTACATCGTTGTTGTAAATCAACAATCATTGGCCGAAAGCTTTATTTTTTGTTAGCAATATGTTTACATTAAATGCATATTCTGACTCGAGGGTTGACAGAGTGCAAATGTAGTATTATTCTTTGTAACCAAAATTTAATGTTGGGCGGCCCGATGTGTGTTGTAGGGGTGATGTGCATAACCTAAGATGAAGGAAGCTTTTCGGTGAAGTAATTAATAAAACTCTAATGGTTGTTGGTTTATAGATCAAAGTGTTCAAGCGGTATGCACATAGCATTGTAACTGTAAGAACGTTGAGACACACAAAATAGAGAAGAATGTGAACCTGTGGTGGTCGTGAGGTTGTGTTGGCCGAGAGGCTGGTTGATTGAGTCGACTAGAAATGAATCTTCATTGTATGTTGAGTGAGAACATTGGAATAGTGTGAGGATTTTGAACAATGTTGTTGCTTGTATTCTCTAGATGGACAAGATGTAAACTCCTGAAGAGCATAACTCTGAGATTGTATTATAACATTTGTTGTTGATGATTAATACAATTAAGCTAAGTCCATTGGAGGGTGGGGTTTTTTACTCTAAAGGCTTTTCCCCACGTAAATTTGTGTTCATTTGTTTGTCTTCCATGTGTTTGATTCTGTAATTTGAATCTGTGCATAAGTGTTGAATCTGGTTTAGTCTGCATGTGCTTTTCTCAAAAGGGTTAATGTGGGAAATCAACTGTGCCAGTTTCTTCTTTATGGCATAGTAGTACATGTCTTTGAGTAAATTTGAAGGAAATAAAATCACCGAAGGCACTGCTATTCTTAGATTTTTCATTCTAAGATGACCTGATTTCTCAACAAAGTGGTATCAAAGCCTTCTTTTGGTTGTTGGTTCTGGGTATTTCTCCTGCAAATATTTCTTAGTCTCTCAGGCTTGAGGAAATCTGGAGGAATCGGTTGTTGTATTGATCCTTTGGTGAGTAAAATTCCTTGCTCTTTTGAGACAACATGCAATGTGAAAGACATTGAAGATGGAGAAATTGGAGTTGATCATATTGTGATGATGTGGTCTGAGGCTCCTAGTTGGCAGCAAATGATCCCGATGCAAGGGGTGTGAGTTTATGCTTATGGTTGTGTTGCAGCAGAGTGTGGTTCATATTGGGTGTCTGTGTGAGAGGCTCCCTAATGGTATGGAAATGCTTGGGTTGTTCTTCAGCCATGGAGTACTATGCTTGTGTTGGGTGCTTTGACTTGGCATTGAAGGCTTTGTTCTTTGTTACCCTGATTGCATAAAGGCTATGAAGTTGATCTTTGGGTGGTCTGAAAACATCTAAATAGCCTGGCTCTCTCGAATGCATGTGCATTCTTTTGGTTCTAGAATTGTTCTAGAATGGGCTTTAAATTCTTGTACTACTTGTTCCTTTTTGGATACCTTGTACTTGCATGTTTCAGATTTATGTTCTTTGGTTCTAAAGGTTTTTTATAAATTTTCCTAAAAAGTCTATGATACATATTCATGTTAGTTCATTGTTCTGGTTAACCATGATGGTTGTGTGCAGACTCTTGTGTTGTCCAGATGTGCAATGGATATGGATATGTATGGGTGTTTTAGAAACACGGTGGTTTTGCAAGTTTTGCACAGTCGAGAAAAACTTGTGGTTTTGTGGAGCTATTGGTAAAAACTATTTTCTAGACCCTGGCTATTTGAGGATTTACTGGATGAGCTAGTTGTAGTTTTACATGTAAGTGTTTGCTTGTTGGTTTCCTAGACTATGGTGCTTGAGTTGTGGATGTGATTGGAAAATCGGATTTGGTTTTGATCTGGCGTTTGAGTCAAGTTTGTCTACATTGTTGTTCTCTTTGAGATCTCAGTTTTGCAGTTTCCATTGCAATGATGGGTTTTTCACTTTTGTTGTGATTGATCTTCGATTTATGAGGTTGGTGGATTAGCTACCCATTGGTTGTAGTGAGATAAATCAGAATTCAACTATCTATATCTGCGAGGTTGATTCAGTGTTGGTGCAGATTTGTTAGTTGGCCTTGTCTGTGGTCACTTGTGCATTGGCGTGGTTGCTTTTGGATGAGAGGAAGGACAAAATTGAGTACCTGAATATTCAATTATGGGGACCTATAGTGTGTATATCACAATGTCATGAAGAGCTTGATACACATTATAGTGTAAGCTTTTGACAGTGATAGTGTGGTCTGTGTGGTTTGGAGATCTTGGTGTTGTTTGGCATTGTTGTCAAGATGGACATGTTGTTGATTGTACCTGGAGGTTTTTCAGATCAACAAATGTTTGGTCATGATTATTGGAAATCTTGGATGTCATGTTTCAGTGGGAGCTTTAGCAGTGGCTATGAATTAATCACTTGGTGGTGAATGATCTTCTTTAATGTTGCAGATGTTATTAGGAGGGACACTTGGATCATGTTGCTGAAGAAGGGTTCTTTCACATTTGCATGGACACTATTTGAGGATGTACAACATCTTGGAGCCATGGAGGACGTTTGGAGTCTTTGGTTGAAGTGTTGGTGATGCTTGACAAGTGATGGTGGTTTGGAGTTTATTTTCTTGATGTCATACTCTTTCTTGTGCATTTGAGTTTGGCATGAGGCTTTTCTCTTGAGACCATTGTGAAGTCACTTGGAGTGTGGTATCTCCTAAGGGGTATGTATAGATCATGATGTCATGATAAGTTTCTATTTTAGATGTTTGAAGCTTTGACAATGGTCTGGATTTTCTCTATGTTTTGAGTACATTGGTCATATGCTTGAGAACTTCATGTTAACTGTAGTAATGTAGATTGGAGTTTAGCATGAGATGATCAGTTGTTGGTGCTCATGGATACATGGAGACTAAGGTGAGGCTATGATTTTCTTGAGATGACAAAAAGGTGTTGATTATAGTTGAAAGTCCGAGTAGCCTACACCTTGGTTGAACATGAGTTCAACAGAGACCAATGAGAAGATTGCTCTTGGATGAGTCATGGTGGCTTGTATATCTTGGAGCATTTTATTTTCCCACTCTTAGTCTTCTCGGCAATGAAGTTTATTTGAGAGGTATTTAACCACCGTATCTTTTAGATGTGTTTTATGATTTCTTTCATGATATGGATCATGAATTGTTGTTTTAAGGTTTTGGAGGATTCATAGTGGAAGGTGGAAAACATAGTTTATCTCCTTGAGCTTTGTGTGATATCATTTTTTTATGAGAACTGGTAGGAGATAGTTATATGGGTTATTTTCTTGAAATGGGAAATGAAGTAGTTTGATCTTCTTTGAGAGGCTTACACCCATGATTGGTTACATGTTACATATGTTAAGTTTGAATAGTTGGGTGTTGCTATGGATTTTCCTTTGGGATGTGAAGGAGATCATACTTGTCACAACTGACTTTTAGAGGTGTATGTAGGAGGATGGTCTACAGTTATTTGCAGGTTATGCACTTCATTATGGATATTTCCTTGGTACTACATGGTTATACTTTCTATGTGTTGAAATTGGTAGACTTTTTATGTTGTTGATCTTTTAGATTTGGCATTACCCATGTACTGGGAGTACTTGGATGTGTTTGGTCTTCTTCGAATAGTTTTTACATGGTGCTTGTATCTACAGTTGATGGGTTGGATGTGTCGCTGACATGAGTTTACTAATGTGGATACCTTGAAGGTATGTGTGATTGGATGAACTAGCACTTGATGTGGGTGCTATTTTCAGTCATGTGGGTTTATCAGTTGGAAAGGAGCAATTAGATTGGTTGTTGTCCTAGCTGATGCTTTTTATCTTATTTTTTGGAGTGATGGAAGCTTTTTGTTATTGATATCACTGGGATCTTTTGCTTGTGTTTGTTGGACTGGTGCATATTCACCTTGGCTTGTACTTTTCTTCCATAGGTGGCATGTTGGAGGATGACAGGGATTGTTTCCTGAATGGTGGACATCCTAGATGTTGTTGCAGAAGTCTTGATGGAGCATGAGAGAATGATTGTGATCTATGTGGTTTCAAGGAAGACTATGATTGGTTACAATGTTGGAAAGTTAGTTGTAGTTGGATACTTGATTATGTTGCAGATTGTCTAATAGACTATTATCTGTGGAAATGTGTTGGTTGGGTGTCCTGAATGTTGTTAAACTAGGTCTAAACTAGTGGGGCCTATGATCTTCATTAAGTTTGAGTTTGGAGGAAGCCAGTAAGTCTTCGTCAAGTGGGAGCTTGTTGGTAAATGTGCCTCAACTTGCTATCTTGAGCCTCTGTTAAAGGACTTAGTGGATCTTCCCTTTGTGTTCATTCCTTTACCTCCATATCACTAGGTGTTTGTGGAAGAGGCGTGGTAGTGTGGTGGTGTCGTGATACCGTAGGTGCCTTCTCACTCAAGAGTGGTAGTGCGGGGTACCACCATACCATGGGGGTCTCTTGACTACCTAGTGGTAGTGCAGGCTACCACCATACTGTGGGGGTCTCTTGATTGCCTAGCGGTAGCACAGGGTATCACCATACCACAGGGTCTCTAGACTGTTTGGCAATAGCGCAGGGCACCATCTTTCCTCGAGGGTCCTTTGGTTGTTTGGCAGTTGTGTGGTGGTATCGCCATACCATAAGTGTCTTTAAGCTGATATGCGGTAGTGCGGTGTATACCGCCATACTATGAGGGTTTTGCACCTGTCGAGCGATACTGTGGTATACCACCGTACCTTAGGGGACTTTTGGATGACTAGTGGTGGCGTGGTGGAAGGGCCACAAGGTACAACTGATAGTTTGGTCTGATAGCCAAAAGTGATGGAAGAATGATGTGTCGACACGTGGCATGATTTCATTTTTTGATTTTACATCACTGTTGTAAATTAACAATCATTGGTCGAAATCTTTATTTTATATTAGTGATATGTTTGCATTAAATGAATATTCTGACTCGAGGGTTGACAGAGTGCAAATATAGTAATATTCTCTATAACCGAAATTTAATGTTGGGTGGCCTGATGTGTGTTGCAAGGCAATGTGCATAATGTGAGATAAAGGGAGCTTGTCGGTGAAGTAATTAATAAAACCCTAATGGTTGTTGGTTGGTAGATCAGAGTGTTTGAGTGATATGCATATAACATTGTAACTGTAAGAACATTAAGACACACAAAACAAAGATTAATGTGAACCTGTGGTGGTTGTGAGGTTTTCCTAGCTGAGAGGATGGCTGAGTGAGTTGACTGGAAATGAATTTGTATTGTATGTTGTGTAAGAATATTGGAATAGTGAGAGGATTCTGAACAATTTTTTTGCTTGTATTCTCCAGATGGAAAAGATGTAAACTCTTGAAGAGTGGAGATGGACAAGATGTAAACTCTTGAAGAGCATAGCTTTGAGATTGGATTGTAATTGTTGTTGTTGATAATTAATACAATTGAGTTGAGTGTGTTGGAGGGTGGGGTTTTTTTACCTGAAAGGGCTTTCCCCACGTAAATTTGTGTGTTCATTTATTTGTCTTCCATGTTGTTTGATTTTTTAATTTAAATATGTGCATAACTGTTGAATCCTGTTTAGTCTACATATGCTTTTCTTAGAAAGGTTAATGTGGGAAATCAACTATGCCAGTTTCCACTTTATGGCATAGTAGTATGTGTCTTTGAGGAAATTTGAAGGAATTAAAATCACCAAAGACACTATTGTTCTTAGATGTTTCATTCTAAGATGACTCGATTTCTCAACATCACCAACACCTACATTCATCCAACCAACAACAAATCTGTTTGCTTTCACTTCCACAACTACAACAAAAACTACCACAACTAAGATTGGAACTCTAAACTCCATGCATCCAAACACACAAAATAAAATACAAAGGACCAACCTTCATTTTCACGACCACAAGTGGGCACAACATCCACTTTGAAAAATATAAACGTACCTCTAATAAGGACTAGATCATTTTTCAAAGTAGGTCAAAACACTCGACCCTCACAACAATGACCAACCAATCCTAGTTCAAAATTCACATATCGGTTTAATCAACCCCACAACAACAACTAGCCAATCCTACTTCATCATTCACATTTGGTTTTAATCAACCACCACCTTAATTCACTCCAAATCACACATTCACATCACAATTTCAACAACACATCCCACCCATGTAGAGACACCATTTAGAACACCAAGTCAAAAAATGTATGGATACACTTTCTCTCCCCAACATAACACCAATCCATTTGGGAACCCTTCACAAGGTTCCACACAATATATCCAACCAAACATAGCTCTGACAACACCATCTCCTATGGATCTAATGGTCCAACAATTACAAATGTTGCAGAAACAGATATCCAACATGCAAGTAACTAGAAATAGGAAAACCTATTCGGTGGAAGACTTATGTCCTTACTCTTTCAATAGGAGTATTTACATGCCCCCCTTTCCCAAAAATTTCATCATTCCTAATTTTGACAAGTATAAAGGAAATGTATACCCCATCAAACATATATGAGAGTTTCATATGGCCTCCTTGAATGTGGCTTTCAACCATACCTACCTTATGAGACTTTTTTCATAGAGTCTGGGAGGTCAAGCCCTCAAATAGTTCACACATTTACCTCCAAGTATACACACATGGAGTGAACTAATGGATAAGTTCATAGAACACTTCTCCTATAACATATCAAATGGCATTAACAATATCAACTTGTATTCTAAAAAACAAAAGGGTGGAAAGACATTCAATTCATTCTTGCAAAGATGGAGAAGCTTGGCTAGTAAGTGTGCTTGTCATATATAAAAAAAAATTGGTATAAATTTTCATGGAGAACCTTTACAAGGATGATGTTTCACCTAAAAATATATTTTTCAAACACATTTGAGGAGGTCATCGAAAAAGGACTCTCCATCAAGAAAGCCCTCATTGGCAAAGGGCTTGTTAAAATCTTTAAGGAGAATAGCAATTATTCTCACAATTACATGACAAGAATAAATTTTAGTTTTAAAATAAAAATGTGAAAAATTACAATGTTGCAAACGTTAAGGTCATAACTAAAGCTCATCCTATACTCAATCTAAAAGAATCATCAACGATAAACAACATTAATCCACCTAAAAAATAAGAGCCAACAACAAACGTGGTGCATAATACTAAAAAACGTGGTCCTCCAAGGATTAACCAACCGCATCAAGCCTACATGCCCTTAGGGGAACCTATTGAGTCAATTTTGAAGAAACTAGTACAACAGAATGCAATACAACTCCCAAAGATCTGACACTATGAACCAAGACCTTTCAAACTATCCTAGTGGAACGATGATGACTTTTGTGAGTACCATCAAAATAAAGGGCATTAAACTTCAAAAAAAAAAAAGCTCGAGAATGTCATCCAAGATCTCGTCGAGTAGGGAGTGGTAGAAATTGATAACCAATTGAGATCCTCTAACAAAGATCATGTCATATTTAAGGATCCTTTACAAACCCATGGGTTAGAAAAATCCTCCACGTTCAAAACATATGGTAAAGACCAAGAAAATTATATCAGTGTCACTTATGAGTACACAATCAATAACATCCACCCATCTCATAAGCCTCATCTACACCTGTCAAAAGTGAAAATTTTGAGTATCTCATTACATTTCCAAAGAAGTGTATTCCTACACAAAACCCTTTCCATATTGATGCACTACATATTATATCTTTTTTTCTAGAAGTATAGAATCAAATGATTCTTGATAGATGGTGGAGTGGGATTAAAAATCTATAGCTTGAGCCTTATAAAAAAATTGGGATATTCATATGATTTTTTTGATCATAACATGAGGATAAAAATTAAAGCATATGATGATGTTGAACCATAATATGTAGGTACTATCAAATTTCCTATCTAGGTTGGACCTATTATAGTTGGGACTATCTATCAAATCCTAGACTTGGAGACCCTAGATAAAATTCTCTTGGGATGCCTATGGATCCATTCCATGTAGGCCATGTCATCTAACTTACACCAATGCATCAAGTTCCCCTACAACAGAACTGAAGTGACTATACCAATGGACCCAAATCCCTTAGAACATCATAGACTCTCCCAGAGTAGTCCTAGCCTCCCAAAAAAATGGCTTAATAACAATGCCTTACCACCTTCTGCAATAGTTGAGCCTTCGGTATTACTCACATCTCCCACTCCTTCAAATATCCAGGTTAACGTCAAAGACCTTTGAGTTGAAGAACATGATCTACAAGCCTATTTTCTAGAGCTTGAATCACTACCATCTACATCTCAATCATTTGATGTTCATGATAACTCCATGTTTAATCAAGACATCTATGATAACCCACTTTTCTAGAATTATCCTATTGAGGATATCCTAGAGCATCCTTCTTCATTCCAAGATCATATTCCTTCTAGTCCACTACATGGGCTACCATCTCTTTCTCTTGAGCATCCTAAGCTAGAGTATGTATATATAGATGTTGTTGCTACTAATAATTCATGTCAACTTATCAATGGTGAGCGGGTTTCCTTCGGTATTACCTATGCTGAAAAAGGATAGTTTCAAAGAATACGTTGATGAAATCACTCATCCTATACAAGAATCATTCATCTTTTCCAATCCATCAAATTCATACAACTTCATCCATTTCCTAGACTTGATCAATGAGTGTCAATGAAAAAGGATAAGGCCATGCATCAAAAATCAACAAAGAAAAATCCTTTATCGAAAAATATACAAGGTCAAAAAAAAAAAGGTCAAGAAAATTCCTTAGAGAAAAATAAAAAGAAAAAATGCTCAAACAAGCCAAAAGAAAATAAAAGTAGAAATTGATCTTCAATTATGCCTTTATACCCACATTAATTGGTGGCATATGTAAAAGGATTCCTTCTAGATATGAGCTTGTTGATCCAATTTTTTGATCAACTACATTGTTCCACAATCCATATAATTTTTTGGTCCACCTCCATTCATGAACCCATCATCTCATAATAATTATCTTAGCGATGTCACAGAATGTACCTTCAACGATGACCCCTTGATGTGCTCTAATCCTTTGGTTTCCAATCTCCTCTTCGGGGGAAGTATGACGGTCCATGTAGTGCATATTTTATAGATCATACTTTAGCTTCTCCAACCTACAAAATATTGCATTCCCTGTCTACAATTTCATACAATCTATATCCATCTATCGATCGCCATCTTGTGTCTCCTGAAGAACATCCACCATGATCGCAACATCGTCAAATCCCAAATAAATGGTTACCTTGATGAAAACCTCGAAAATGGTCATCTTGTGTGATATCAAAAATTAAAATTAAAATTAAAAAATTAAAAATAGAAAAGAAAAAGAGAAATAATGTCTTATAGTGAAAACCATTTCAGTGGTGCTTTGGATAAGTACTATGGTGAAAACCTAGAAAATGGGTGTCATGTGTACTCAATTACCATTCTAGCATCTATCACTACTCTATCATATTTCATCCATAATAACCCGAGCATAGGCTCCTTCATAATAAATATTTGTCACCCCTCTCATGGCCTAAGAATAGTTGGCATTTGGCACCTACCGCTTTCCAACCTATCCATAATAACTAGACCTATACCTGATTGAGGGAAAACCCCTCGAACTTATTTTCACAAGGGATCTTAGACGTGGTATTAGAGTACATTATCACAAGAAAATACAAAAACATACAAACACTCTTGAAAATAAAAAATTTAAATATTCCTGAAAATCCAAAAACATCCAAGTATTCCGAAAGGTCAAAAAATAGTCATAAAAGGTCAAAAAATTCAAAAACAACATTGGCCATCCATAATGAGCCAATTTCAATCCAAGTAATCAAACTATGTTTCCTCTATGTGTGTACATAGGCAAGGTGAATCATTCATGAGCTCTCAAGAACTAGGTTTGTGCTTTAGGGTCCATCATAATAAATTGTCAATCCATCAATATCGATATCCCACAATGAACAATTGAACTATGTTTCCTATGTGTGTGTCACATTGGTAGGGCCATCACTAATGAGCACCTGAGGCATAGGTCGGTCCCTTAGGGTCCACCATAGTAAACTTTTCATCACTATCCAAAATTCCATAATAAAATTATCCTTTGTCAAGAACTAACATGTTGGACGCAAACAAATCATCCTATAGAAAATTGAGCTCAACAAAACATGGAATAACAAATGAAACTACCAAACTAGTCTTCAACTCGATTGATCAATTTTCTATGTATCTATCCATGTTACCTATCTTATAAAAAATCATTTGTCTCCTAGGGTGTTGCATTAATGAAACTAGACCAGGCATCTTACACAAAATATTTCACTCAAAACAAACACAATATTTTGAAATCATATCAAACACTTATCAATGGAAAACAATATCTAAATAGTTGTGGACTCGTTTGGTCTAGTTAAGTCTTATCTTATCTGATTTATATTATGTCATTTTCCTAAACTATTTGATGATATCCACAAGTCGTTAGAGCAACAATGATGGATCGAGATGTTTATTTTTTTATTTATGTTTGTGGTTTTTCTTGCTAACATGACTGGGGAAACTAAGATCTTTGTGTGTGATCAGAGTTCCATTTGACATAATCAAAAATATCCTATGCAGGTCAAATGTCATCTAATGCTTTCTTGCATAAAGATTAATATGCTCTATGGTTATTTCCTCACATATTCCAACAAGGTTATGTTGTTACTAGTATGAATCAAGGCACTCTTTGTTTGATGTGTCTGAATCTTTGACAAACGAATACTAACATCACCAAGGTTTGTCTCAACTTGGTTTACACTATCCACTTTTCCATATATCATAATTTTTAGCTAAACAAAAAAACACCACCTTCACAATTCATACTTAGGTGTGCATACATCTGCTTATCCCATAATTAAATTCTCTATGATGATAAAACATGCACTAATAAAATCTCAAATACAATCAATTAACACATTAATCTTGATTTGGGTGAATGATCCATCTAAATTTTATTCACTCCTTGCTTACTATCTCTTCTGACTATAATTTCTTCTGTCAGACCCTGCAGTCATCCCGGTGGCGTTCTATGACACAAAAAAACAAATACATTAGTTGCATTAGTCATCCTACATCCATAATCATGCTAGCACATCACACATCACATGCATATAGGTCATGAATATTGCATAAAAATTCAAAAATACAAATAGAATTGTATTGCATTTTTTAGAATCATCATCCACATAGCATCATATCAAACATGTCATAAACATAATTTCATCATGAATATAGATCATGTAAGAATAATAAAGATTAGATATCATATGAATCCATCCATACATCAGAAATCATAAACATCATTAAATCCATAAGCATCCATCACATATAAACATGCATATAGAAAATAACATATAGCATATAGTCACCACCAAAAAATAATGCATCTCATATATATATATATATATATATATATCCAAAAAATGTGTCATAATACAAAATTGAGATACTGTAAAAAATAGAGCTCATGAGCTCAATCAAAAATACATATGTCCATATACAAAAATAGGCCTAGCCTATGTTATCCCTATCCCTTGAAGGTGAATGGGTGGAGGTAGGCTTGTCCTCTCTCTGCCCTAATCCTAATGGCCTTTGTTGCTCCCTGTGGGAATGGTGAGTTTTCTAGTATGGAGACCTCCTCAATTGTTAAATTACTCAATTGCTTTGGGACTTATGAGAATGTGACTGACTTTAAGATCTACTCTAGGTATAGCTTGGTGCCCTTTGATATGGTGGCACCACATCCTCATATGACTCCATGTAGTACGTGGTCTACTGCCCTACCTAATATAACATACATGCAAAATTTGCACATGACCCACTGATAGTATCAATGAAAGTAAGTGATCATTGATTGGCCCTCTATGCTCGAACAACTACCATATCCTACTCTATGGTAAACTAGGCCACCTATCCCTCAAGTGTTTGTACCTATGTTAGTGCAGCCTACAACTATTCCTATATGACAACCATTTGTGGATCGGGTGCCCTCTTCTCCACCTCCTCCATAATATCTCAAATTTCCTCTCTGACAGGAACATCCTATAATTCTTCATCCATGGCCACCTCCCATGCGGCCTCCTCCTCCTCACCTACCACATCAACATCTACCTCCATCATCGCCTCTACCCTAGGCTCCTCCTCCCTTATCTCCCCCTCCTCTCAGATAGAAGATAGTTTCCTGGGAATAACTTAGCCTATGCCCCTATCTCTATCACCTCCCCTTCCCATCCCTACCATTACCACCATCATCGTCATCTCCCCTCCTACCTCCCCTACCTCCATCTTGACCACCATGGATCGATTCTCTCCCACGCAATCATCCCTACAAACCCCTCCCCAACCTCTCACTTGTGTAGGTAAATCTGGATCATTCAAAGGAACTTGCCTATGTACAACCCATAATGCATCATATTTGAGCATAGTGCCCACATTTTCTACCTCTACTGGGGCACCCCACTGAATGGGCTACAACTCCACAAAATCCTAAAGGGAAACCTGCAAATTGATCATTTGCCCACATAGTGATACCTCGCAAGACAAACTTGCAAACTCTACTACACCAACAAGCTCCCCCTTGTCTCTTGTCAAGTTGACTCAATACACACTCTAACAGATATCGATCTATCATATGTTGGATCTGCACTGCTAGTTCACTAGATTGTTGACCAAAAAATTGAGATTATTCATAATAGAGGTACAAAGAATTAGCACAATATCCATAAAAATGTTATTCTAAACCAAATACAATTTGAATCATCCAATGGAGTTTAAATCAACACAAAGAACTGAATTAATAAAGCATTACACTTACCTTCATCATGTCAATGTGGTTTATCTCCATTGTTCTCCTTTTCTTTTCTTTGCTCTCGAATTTGGTATTCACTTCTTTTCTTCAAGCTCATGTGTGTGAAAAAGATCAATGATGCAAAATATTGAAGTTTGTGGTTAGCCATCAAGGAGATATGAGGGATTATTTTATAGAAATGATTGATTTAAATAAACGATCTACATTAAGAAGTGAATGATTAAGATCAAGGGTCAAGAATCCTTGAGAGGAATTGATTGCCTAGTTAACTAACTGCAACTGGTTACAATATTTTAGTTAACTATTTGCATGAGGAATTGATTGATTAGTTAATGGATTTGATTGCCTCATTAACTCACACTAAGTGGGATGAACTAATTTGATTGATCAGTGAACTAGAATTGATTATCTAGTCGACTGGAAGAAAGTGGTTGTTAAGTTTGAGGGAATTATGCATGAGATAATAATTAACTAAATGAATTAATTATTTGAGGAACATGCAAGTGAAGATTAATTAATAAATAAAAAATTTAGGGTTTAATAGTGAATGGATAATGTTGAGATGAAAAAGGGATAATTAAACAATTTAAATAATTATTTAATCTTAGAAGTCTACAAATGTGGTCAATTAAATAATTAATATAATTATTTAATTTAGGAAAGTGTTGAATGTTAATTAAACAATTAATAATTATTATTTAATGAAAATAGAGGAATATGTGTTATTAACAACGTAATTAAATAAATAAGATTTAATTAATTAATCAAGATAGAATAAATTAATTAAGACATAATTAAATGTTGTTGAGATAGAATCTCAAGATGTCCTCTCCAGGTTGGCACGGTTGGGAAGTGCAGTTCGGTGAGCATTTGCATTCATTGCAATGGGAATTTATGTGGGCTTTGATATGTGGAGAGTATGGTTGCAGAGTATGGTATGCTTCTAGGAAGTGAATATATAGAGACCACAGAGAGGTATCGCACAAACGTGGACATAGTGTCTCTTGTGTAGCTTCACTATTGGACTTGGAAGTCCCCAAGGGCATCACCCTCTTGATGGCACACAAATTGATCATGAGTGACCTATTGGGTGGCATGGAGGATGTAATAATCATGGAAAATTTGGGTGTGGGTCTTCCTCACCTGAGAGATATGCACAAAGTTCTTTTACCTATGGTTTCAGTGAGACGATATCCTTTCCTCTTGGACATGAAAAGGGTAGTATTGCAAGAACATAGGAACTGCGCTAGGTGCAACCTAATATTATTAAAACATCACCTATATCTTGAACTGGTCGGCGGAGTGGATTGGTGATGGCACTTTCATGAATATTTGGTGGAAAAAGGTATGGAACATGATGAGTGAACGTGTGTGATAGTGAACCTTCTGGTTTTTTTATCTCATCTTATCAATGTGATGGTGTGTGGTGGTGGCGTCCTCTAGTGCGATATTTTCAACAATCGAGGGTGGTAGACGGTGGTGGCATGACCCCTCTAGGTTTAGGGAAAGGGTGGTGTATTTGCAAAATTGCAAACATCATGTTTAGGGGTTTTCATAGTTTGTATGTCTTATGGGCTAGGTGGTCGGGTGTTTAGAGGTGTGGGTTCTAAGTGATTTCGATAGCATGCCCTGATGTTATAGTCTATTAACAAATGGTGTCTGCAATAGTGAATGCAAATATTTTTTGAATATTAATATAAAAAATTATTTACATATAAAAAAGAGAGGATGTAATTAAATAAAAAAGATTTATTTAATTAGTTGGAAAGAATAAATTTAAATGAATTAGCTAAATAATGTAAAGTCACTTAATTAATAGTAGAATATGATATTTGATAATAATTAAATAATGAAGTATTATTTAATCATTAGGGGAAAGACGAATATTAGTGTTAAAATGCTAGTTCACGGGCTAGGACAATTTTGGGTATCTACAAGTTATAGAATTTTATTTTGGGAGGACTCTTGGGTTTTGGACCAGCTTTTGAAAAATTGTCACTTTTTCAAGGGTTTAAAGGGGCCTACAAAATTTTTATTTGGAAGGCGGGTTGTTAAGTACCTAATGTTGAATGATGAACAATGGAGGAATATTGAGGATTATTGTAATGACAATGGGTAACTCATCCAAAAAGCTCACATCCTTTAAGAAAAACTTTAGTTGATAAGGATCCCTTTATTTTTTAAGGAGTATGGGTTTCATTGGCAGTGGATATAAGAGGAAAGTTCACAGCCAAATATACTTACAATCTATTGTTAGACATTGATAACTACAATAGGTTTTGGAATAAAATTTGGAATCATCAACTCACTCCCAAAGTCAATTTATTTTGGTAGAAAATGACTCACAATAGAATTTTAAACCAATAAATTTAAAAAGAAGAGGTTTCCAAATCCCTAATATGTGTGTTTTATGCAAAAAAAAGGAGGAAACAATGTCACACTTGCTTCTTCACTATATTTTCTTTGAAGAAATTTGGGTTCTAGCATTGCAAAATTTAGGGATCAATTGGGCTACAAATGAAGGCATAAATGAGGTTATTGTGAATTGGACATGTTCCTACACTCACCCCTTGGTCAGAGAGCTATGGAACCATATTCCTCCCCATATATATTGGGGCATATAGAAAAAAAGGAAAAATAATTCTTTTTGAAATTCTAAAAAGAGTGCTAAGGAGGTGATTAGGGCTTTCTCTAAGATTCTTGTGGAAAATATCTTTGTTAGTAAATGGAAAAAATTGAGTATTCCACCAAAACCTCTAGAAATTTTAATTGGTAAAATGTGGGGATTACCTGTGGACCCCCCTAGATTTGACAATTCTAGAATTATTCCTTGTTATAATACTAAATGGAAACCTCCCCTACTGGATTGTGGAAAGTTAAATTTTGATGGGGCTACTAAAAGCAACCTAGGTCTGGAAAGTGGCAGAGGTATTCTGAGATATCTTAGTAATGATATCATTTTTGGTTTCTCAGGGGTTTGGGGGTGCAAACTAACAATGTGGTTAAAGCTTTGGTTATGATATGGGGGGTTAAAATTACCCTCTCTCTAGGGATTAAAAACCTACAAATTGAAGGTGATTTCAAGCAAACAATAGACTCAATAAAGGGGAAGGTTAAGGTGGTATGGTGATGCAAATTAGGGGTGTACAACTCCAAACAATCCTCAAACAAGAATACTTTCAATCTCTAAGCATTCAAATGGTGGGTTTTCATTCACTAGCCTCATTCCTTAAAGCCTAAAACATGAGGAAATAAAAATCGGGTCTTTTTGGTCATAACTTTCATTGAAGACATGATATAAAAAATTTAAATATAGTTATAAATACCCATTTGGGCTTTATACAACATACCAAAATTTCAGGGGTGATCACTTTGTACAAAATCCTTCAAACATTGATTGTTCTTCTGCCAATTAGACCTAAAACATGAAAATATCAGACCTAGGGCATAACCAAAACACATGCAAACCTTCTCCCTTGATCCCAAAACTTTTGGAAATCAAATAACACCTTATTACAGACCATTCTATTTACTTCCAAGACTTTTCACAGACGGAATGGAGATATATCTATTTTTCTTTCCTTAAAGCTACCATATCTAGGGTTTGTGATAATTATGAGGAAAATTGATGTAAATCACTCTAAATGTGATGAAATCAAATGAAATCGGTGCTAATGCAAATTTAATTCAATTATCTATCATCCAAAATTTATTTGGAGTCAATATATTTTCGTACAATAGCGTACTACATCAAGAAATACTGATACAACATTCAAATTTGCAGGAAATCAAAGGAACTTTATTACTCAAACTTCAAAATTATAAATTCTAACCCTTGCCTCAACCTCCCAAGGAATTTTTAAACCTTTCACAATCATTCCCAATGGTTCACAATTGATTTTTCAAGTTCCAACTATTCAATTCCCACTAGACACCAAAAATTACAAAAATTGATTTTTTTCAACTTGACAACATTCAACAATTTTGACACTTTTTATATTTGCACACAAAATTAACACCTAGTGACCCAAAATAGAGTCCAACACATTTAAAGTGATCTTCTTAGACCTTATTACACACTAAGAACTCAAAAAAAACAAAACATTAACTTTTTACCCCTCTTGGAGGCATGAAAACCTATGGTGCCCCTGCACTAGATGGGCTATCAATGATATTATCCATGACATTCAAAATCTTCTATTAGGCTTTGACAGTTATGTGATTTTTCATATTTAGAGGAAGGGGAATATAGTAGCATATGTTTTGGCTAATTTGGGAATAGATTTCAATTCATTGAGATGCTAGAGGAACAAAGTGAGTTTCCTAGATAATATAAGAAGCCACCTTTTGAAGGAGTATAAAAATATCACCCATTCTAATAATTAAGGCTATTAGAAGAAATCACATCCTATAATATATATAATTTTGTATATTTTTTTTTATAACTCTTTTTTTAATCTCCATTTGTTGGATTCGAGGGGTTTATGGAATAATAAGTTGGAATTGATGAAGGTGGCATTATTTTAGATAAAAGGTTATTGGATTTTTTTCAATCATGAGAATTTGGAGATTGTTTTGTTATCCCCATTTGGTTTTGGTCGTGATGTCGACTAGGAATGATGAGGTGGCATTGATTGGGTTAGGTGCTACAAGAAGATTTATGATTTCTTGGTGCTTGATTTGTGATGAAGGAGTTTACCATTACATGGCTTTGATTATTGTCCTAGATAGTAATTATATGCAAACCACTTTCTTTCGAATAATTTAGTATGAGATTTTAGAAATGAATGATGACACGAGTTCAATAATAAACCCATATGGGAAATATTTGAGTAGGGCAATACTTTTGAAAAAAATTATTTATTTTATAATTTTGAGGATACTTAATAATAAATTTATTTACTCTGGCATGTATCCTCATTTATTATACTATACTTGTGTTCAATCACCTCCTATGGGGATAATTATCCCTATATTTAGAAAATTCCATTTCAAATTAAGAAATCTCACTTGCATTTTGCTTTGGCTTTTGTGGCTTCCTAAGAAATTGTAAGCTATAGTGTGGCCATCCAAATATTTTTATAATGGGTCGAGATAAGGTGCAAACAAAATTGATCTCCTAGGAGTTTAAAAATGATCCTTTGCTATGGCATATTTTCTTGGGAGGGATTACCCCATTCCTAGAATGTCTCAATGGACATGGCATGACTCTATCTATTCAATTCACAAGTTCCTAGAACAAATATCAAGTAAGAATGGGGGTATTTATTTTAAAGTTGGAAAGGAAATCATAGCTCGGGATACTAGCTTTTCTTTTAAAGCTAAAAACTCAAGAGGCATAGTAAGCTACCTAATAACTAAAGAGGGGAGTCACCAATTAAGTTGCATGCAGGGTTTGGTTGAGCTAAGCTCCCAAAACCCTAGGACAAGGTATGCTTCCTTTTCATGAAGAATGTCACTCTTGAAGGAAGATTCAAATGCTTTTATTTTATGATTTACCCTTGCTTAATCATTTTTAGGAATAAGTCTATCACAGGCTTTCCTTTTTACCTATTATCCTTGCTTGAGTCATTTGTTAAGGAAGCCATGGATGTGATTTCAAAAAACCCTAAAAAACCTCTCATCCCACTCTATCAATGGCTCATCTTCCATCTCTACCATGTCCATATAGCCCTATGTCCACCAAAACCTATAGAGCTTGTTTCATAGGACTCCTTGCATGATAGCTCACCTGCTAAGAACATTGTTTAATCTCCTATTGAGAAATTTGCAACATCACCCGCTAAAGGAAAGAAGAATGTTGCCACTCCATAGAATGTCATCCCTATTACCCCCTGAATGAGGCTAAAACTACCCCTTCTCCATCTAAATCCCAAAAAACCGTATGCTCTTCTACCTAGAAGTTATCTATAGTGATCTCATTTAATATGAAGAATAGCCCCATAAATAATTCGGGTAAATGGGGAAACACAAGGACCAAAAACCCCACAATCAAAAAGAACAAGAAAACCTCAGTTCAATTTTTTGTTAAGGAAACCATTTTTTTATGGGGAGGAGGATGATAAAACCAACTCTAATGACAAGGAAAAGGCTAAAAGTACCAAAAATAATGGAGATAGAGAGGCCTAGTTTGAAAGTTAGGCGGTCTAACATGCTTGCCAACCACATAACCCCTAACTTTAGCATTGATGAAATCTACAGTGACTCAATAGATAAGGAGGATAATGAATAAGGAAATAAAATCAAGGATGATGATGAAGAGGAGGTGGATGCTGAAAATGAGGGCCTGAGTCTATTCCCTAAGTCGAATGCAATGTTGTCGAATTCAAAGGACTCAAACAACACCCCTGTAGTGCAACTCAACTAGGATACTTTCCCAAGTGTAATCAAACTATTGTGGATGTTTCTACCTTGAAGACTTGAGTTGATGAGCTTGAAGGGAAGTTGAGAGTCATCTCTCACTTCACCATGAAATTAATGCTTTTCTCGATGGACACCTTGTGTGTTGCAAGTATGGATGTGTTTGGTGGTTTTGTCATTAATGTTGTCATTGATGTCAACATAGTTCAGATTGATTATGGATGGTACTTGTATAGTTGATACATTGTAGAAGTGCTTAGAGTACATGGATCTATATTTATGAAGTTGTAGTTGTGTTTTTTCCAAGTGCTTTTGAGAAATTTTGAGAAATAATGAAGGCAGTGTTGAAGTGTGTGTTCTAAGTTTGCTCTAGTATTGTGCTTTTCATTTCTCTTGTGTTGATACTCTGCATGTGCAGATTTGTAGTTATGCTAATGAGCTTTAATGGTTAATATATCCTGATTTTTAGCTTCTGGTTCAATGGAGAATAAAAGATATGTTCACCAGTATGAGAACTGGTTTGGTTGAACTATTTGTTTGTGGACTAGGAGAAATGTTTTGGCTCTGCATTCTTCTGGTTTTTGGTTTTAGATCTTGTGGATCTGGGAAATAATTCTTTATGATGGTTTCTATTTTCTGACAAACACTCTTGTGATTTGGCACTCTGGAAGACCTGCTCTAGAGCTCTTGTGTGTTGTTGGTTGGTTCGGTTAGACTGTTGAAGAGTTTTTTTGTGAATGAAGTTTGTTGTATTTTTTGTGGATGTACCTAAATTATTCTCAAATAAGGTTAAATATTTGGTGAAGTGTGTTGATTGATCCACATGTGATCATCTTGTTGGAGATGTGTGTACTTCAAAGATCATTGGTGTTTTCATTAGGTTTGGTCGACCTGGTGTCTACACATTACATTACGTTTTTGCATCGAATTGAGGAAGCGTGTGATTGATCCAAGATGTTGTTTGGGTCCTAAATTAAATATGTAATTGGTCCTCTCACATTCTTATCCATCATGAGAATGTTGGGTAGCTGACCTAATTTGAATTTGTATAGCCAACCTTGGAGAATTTTTCTAAGGTTGAAGATGATATAAAATCAAATCAAGTTGTTGTGAATTTGATATCCATCCATCCACGAATTGAGAAAGCAAGTGAAGTGTGTGAAAAGTAGAGTGTGCAAGAGCGAATTAAGGTAGCAATACTTTCATGTGTTAGATTCCTCAAAGTAGTGAGCTGATAGTGTCTACAAGCTTCTGATCAAGTTGCGAATATGTGGAACCTTTTGTGGTGGATCTTCATTTATCTTTTCTGTTTTGTAGGCAATGATCCTCCTTTTGGATAGTGACTCCTTTGTTGGCAGTGAGCCTTTGTATTTGGGCAGTGAGCCCTCTGGCAGTGAACATTTGTATCCAATATTGCAGTAATATTATATTGTGAGCTAATCCTCATCATGGTTTTTCCCTCATTGGGTTTTCCACGTACATCTGGTGTCTCTGGTGTTTTCTTTTTGTTATTTTAATTTCATGTTTACACTTAATAACAGACTGGGTTAAAGTGCAATTGATTAAGGTTATAAGTAAAGTGATTTGATACAACTGATTCAACCCCCCCTCTCATTTTTCTTGTGCATTTCAAAAATTGGTATCAAATCTCTAGTTCCTTGGTGAAAAGCTTAACCACTTGAGCTAGATTACAGTGACTAGAAAGAAAAGATGAGAGGTTATTTGATTTCACTTGGTTTGAAGACCTAGAACGCTGTGGAGACAAATTATGTGCTACCAACCGTTGGTCCTTCCTCTACTGATGAGATTGCAGCTTATGAGGAGAATGAAAAGGAAAGGTATGTTATCTTCAGTGCTCTATCTAAAATTGAAAGGTCAAAATTTATTTCTCTAGGCACTGTTGATGAAGTATGGGAAAAATTGAAAGATATTTATGGAGGAAATGATAGAGTAAAGATGTCAAGGAAACTTATTGCTGACCAAAAATTTGAGAACCTGAGAATGGAAAAAGGAGAAGCTATTGTGAGCTACTATTGAGAGTTGAACTTATAGCAACTGAAATTAAGAATCAAGTTGGTACTATGTTGAAGATGAAGATATAATTGAGAAGATCTTGGTGACCCTACCGAAGAATTACAGTGACAAAGTCTCTTTTATTGAAGAATCATATGATCTAAAGACATTTACCAAGGAGCACCTATTTGGTGTCTTGACTACATTTGAGATGAGAAAATTTTCAAGAGATAAGGAGAAGACTGAAACAACTTTTAAAGCAATGAAGATAGGAGATGACTCAGATGATGATGATTCAAAAGAGTTGGCAGCAAAATTCACAAGGAGATTGAAGAAAGGTACTAGTAAATACAAAGGTAAGTTTTCCTTTAAGTGTTTCAATTGTGGAAATATTGGTCATTATATATCAAGATGTCCTAATAGAGCTACACACAAGAAGAAGAAGGATAATAACAATAATCACAAAGACAAGAAGGATAAGAAGTTCAAGAAATTGTATAATGTCAAAGAAGATGCAAGAATATCTGATGATGAATCTGGCTTTGAGGAAGATAAAGATGAATGTTTATTTCTAGCCTTGGAAAATAAAGTTTTATCTACTAACCATGGAAGATGTGCAAAGGAATTTGGTCCAGAGAGCAAGAAGTATGAAATATAAGGTATAGGTACTCTGGTGTTTTTTTTCATGCTAGACAGGATGAAGACTTTTGGGTAATTGACAATGGGTGTTCAAATCATATGACTGGAGATAAGATTAAGTTCACTAAACTTGAGAAATATGATGGAGGAATAGTTATGTTTGGAGATGACTCTGGTGCTAAGATTGTTGGTAAAGGAACAATTAGTTTTGATGGTAAATATAGTACTAACGATGACTATTATGTAAAGGGCTTAAGGCATAATCTCTTAAGTGTTGGATAAATGTGTAGAAAAGGTTTTAAGCTTGTGTTTCAAGATAACACAGGTCTATGAGATAAAAAAAGGATCTAGAACTATGGTAGCAGCTAGAAGAAGAATACATGTAAATATCTACTAGCTTAAGGGTGGTGATGGTCAGTGTTTTATTTCTTAGATTAATGAAATTTGTCTCTAGCACTGAAGGATTGGACATGTGAATTTTGAAAATCTAATTAGGATCGGTTTTAGGGAATTTGTCAGAGATCTGCCTAGAATCGCAAAGCCTTCAAATTCAATTTGCAAAATGTGTTAGTTGGGGAAGCAAACAAGAAGAAGTTTTAAAGGAAAGGAACAATCATTTATTGGAATGTTGGAATTAATTCATACTAACTTATGTGGCCCTACAAGAATGGGAAGCCTTAATGGTGACACATAATTTATGCTCTTGATTGATGATTACTCTAGGATGACATGGGTTACTTTTCTTAGATAGAAAGCTTAGGCTCTTGATAGATTCAAGGTATTCAAGGCAAGAGTAGAAAATGAGGAAAACCTGAAAATCAAATGCTTAAGGTCTAATAGAGGTGGAGAATTTACTTCTAGTGAGTTTAATACATTATGTGAAGAACATGGCATAAAGAGACATTATTTTGCTCCTAGAACCCCTCAATAGAATGGATTTGTGGAAAGGAAGAATTGAATTGTTCAAGAGGCTTCCAGAACTATGATGAAAGAAGAAAATGTTCCAGATATGTATTGGGGAGAAGCAACCCACATTGTTTTTTACATTCTTAACAAAGTTCAAATCAGAGGCAACACCATTAAGACTCCTTATGAGTTATAGATTGGTAAGACTCCTACTGTATAGACCAATAGAAATAAGTGAAGTTAAACTTGATGATCCTATTTGTGGGAAATTAGAGAAAAACAAAGTGATGAAGAGGAGATTCTGGAACTTGCACCTAAGACTCCTAAATATGTACAGAGAAATCATTTGAAGAAACAAATAATTGGAGACATAAGTGAAGGTGTGAAGACAAGAAGAAAAGTGGTTGAGGTAAACTTGTGTTTAATTTATAAGATAGAACCTAATATTGTGAGTGAAGCATGTAATGATGAAAGTTGGGTTAAATCAATGAAAGAGGAACTGCAACAGATAGAGAAGAATGAAACATGTAGTCCCTAGACCTTCAAATAAGAATGTAATTGGTTCAAAATGGGTATTCAGAAACAATTTGAATGAAGATGGTGAATTGGTAAGGAATAAAGCTAGACTATTATGTAAAGGATATTCACATGTTGAAGGAATAGATTTTAAAGAAAATTTTGCACCTGTAGCAAGAATGGAGGCCATTTGAATGTTCTTGGTATTTTTAGCTAATAAAGACTTTAAAGTGTATCAGATGGATGTCAAGTTTGTATTTTTTAATGGATAACTAGAAGAAGAAGTATATATGGAGCAACCGAAAGGTTTTCAACTGTTAGAAAAATCGGACATGGTTTGCAAGTTCAGGCACTATATGGACTTAAATAAGCTCCCAAAGCTTGGTATGCAAGGTTGGATAAATACTTGACAAAACAAGGATTCAATAAAGGGTCTGCAAACATCAATCTTTACTTCAAAGTTGAGAAAAAAAAATGTTGATAGTTGTGGTATATGAACTGATGACATTATCTTTGGTGGAAATGAAGGTATGTGTAAGAAATTTGTAAAAGAGATACAAATTTTTTTTTAAATGTCTATGATTAGTGAGTTGAATTTCTTCCTTGGACTTCAAGTAAATCAAACTAACAAAGGGATATCCATTTCGCAATCCTAGTAAGTCAAAGAATTATTGAAGAAGTTTGGAATGGATGACTCCAAACCGGTTTGTACCCCTATGGTAACCGAATGTAAGATGAGTAAGGATGATGAATCTACTAAAGTTTATTAGAGCATGTACAGATCTATGATCAGTGGATTGTTGTATCTTACTACTACTAGACTAGATATCATGCATGTAGTATGTTTAGTTGCAATATTTCAAGTAGAACCTAAGGAAGCACATGTTACAACTATGAAGAGGATATTCAGATATCTTATGGGAACTCCAAATTTTGAGCTATGGTATCTGAAGGATAATGATTTCACAATAAATGCCTACACTAATGCAGATTGGGTTGGCTATGTAGATGACCGAAAAATTATAAGTGGTGCTTCATTCTTCCTTGGAGGAAGATTAGTTTCATGGTTGAGTAAGAAATAGGATTCGGTTTCTTTATCCAATGCAAAAGTAGAATATATTGTAGCAGCATCCTATTGTACACAGGTACTTTGGATGAAGAAATTTTTTAAGGACATAGGTGTGGTGAGTGAAGAACCTATCTCTATATTTTGTGACAATACAAGTGCTATAAACATTTCAAAGAATCCAGTGATGCATTCTAGGAAAAATCACACATCTATCAAGTATCATTTCTTGAGGGAGAAGGTATTGTAGAATGAAGTTAGACTTGAATATGTGCCTACCAAGGAAAAAATTGTTTACATATTCACTAAGGCTCTTCCGAAGGATACCTTTGAGTATCTCGGAGGGAAGTTAGGGGTTACTACCCCTCCTTTGAACTATATGCACATGGAGGTGCATCAGTCCAGTGGATTCACAAACTCTTTGATCTAGACTAATGAATAAGGTCTACTCCTCAAGGGGAGTAGAGAAGTGCATTATTGTAGTATGTGATGTGGGTGCACTCCTAAGGGGGAGTGGATAGAGCTTTATATTGCAAGAGTTTTTCTATAAAATTTCCTTTTCCATTGATTTCAAAGGGCGAGAGAAAGTCAATTGAAAATTTCATGTTTATGCAGGTTGTCATCTCTGAAGGTTGTGTATGCTATGATGTCTTTGATGTTTTTTCACATCATGTGTTGTCATCAATGACAAAGGGGGAGATCAAGTATGGATGTGTTTAGTGGTGTTTTCATTAATGTTATCATTGATGTCAACACTGTTCAAATTGATTAAAGATGGTACTTGTATAGATGATACACTATAGAAGTGCTTAGAGTAAATTGATTTATATTTATGAAGTTGTAGTTGTGTTTTTGCCAAGTTCTTTTGAGAAAATTTGAGAAATAATGAAGACAGTGTTGAAGTGTGTGTTATGAGTGTGCTATGGTATTGTGTTATGCATTTCTCTTGTGTCGATCCTATGCTTGTGTGGACTTTTAGTTATGATCATGAGCTTCAATGGTTAATATATCCCAAGTTTTAGCTTTTGGTTGGATGGAGAATAAAAGATATGTTCACTGGTATGAGAACTAGTTTGGCAGAACTATTTGTTTGTGGATTGGGAGAAATCTTTTCGCTCCACACTCTTCTAGTTTTTGGTTTCAGATCTTGCAAATCAGAGAAATAAAAAAAATTTATGGTTTTTTTCTTTTGAAAAACGCTCTTGTGATTTGGTACTCTGGAAAACCTACTTCAAAGCTCATGTGTGTTGTTGGTTGTTCGGTTGGACTGTTGAAGAGTTTTTTGTGAATGAAGTTTGTTGTAATTGCTACAGATGTACCTAAAGTATTCTCAGAGATGGTAAAATGTCTGGTGAAGTGTGTTGAGTGATCCACATGTGATCATCTTTTTGTAGATGCGCTACTTCAAAGATCATTGGTGTTTTCATTAGGTTTGACCGACCTGGTGTCTACACGTTACATTAAATTTTTGCATCAAATTGAGGAAGCATGTGATTGATCCAAGATGTTGTTTAGGTCCTAAATTAAATATGTAACTGGTCCTTAAATTAAATATGTAATTGGTCCTCTCACATTCTTATCCACCACGAGAATGTTGGGTAGCCAACCTAATTTGAATTTATAAATTGAATTTATATAGCCGACCTTGGAGAATGTTTCTAAGGTTGAATAAGATATAAAATAAAATCAAGGTTTTGCGAATTCAATATCCATCCATCCATGAATCGAGAAAGCAAGTGAAGTGTGCAAAAATCAGAGTGTGCAAGAGTGAATTGAGGTAGTAGTACTTTAATGTGTTAGATTCTTGAAAGAAGTGAGTTGAAGGTGTCTACTATCTTCTAATCAAGTTGCGAATGTGTGGAACATTTCATGGTGGATCTTCATTTATCTTTTCTTTTATGTAGGTAGTGAGCCTCCTTCTAGATAGTGAGTCCTTTGGCAATGAGCCTTTGTATCTGGGCAATGAGCCCTCTAGCAATGAGCCTTTGTATCCAGTATTGCATTACTACTATATTGTGAGCTAATCCTCACTGTGGTTTTTCCCTCATTGGATTTTCCACATAAATATGGTGTCTCATGTGTTTTCTTTCTATTATTTTCATTTCATGTTTACACTTAATAACAGACTGGGTTAAAGTGGAATTTATTAAGGTTAGAATTAAAGTGATTTGATACAACTGATTCACCCCCCCTCTCAGTTGTCTTGTGCATTTCAACATTGTGTTCTTTGTTGGATGAAGATTTTAAAATTTATGAAAGTAAAAAGGGAGCTAGCACTAGTACTGATAATCAAGTACTATTTAAATCCCTCAAGGAAGATTGGGATCAAATGTTTGACTAGTTTTGTGCTCTTTGTGTTTCTATTTATTTTATATTTTAACTTTGAAATTTGTTGTTAGAGTGTTCTTTCCGACCTATGGCCAATGCGATCAATTTTTGTTTTGTGTTGTTTTTTTTTCCTTGGGGGTCTTTAGTGTAAAGGGTTCAATACCTTTATTTATTGCTTATATAATAAAAAACATCATAAATAAATAATGATAATATATAAATATATAATTTTAATATATATAATACTACAATATTATATATTATACTTGTTTAATTTTCAATTAGTATAATAATATTATAATAATTAAAAAATAAAAATATAATCCAATAATCAAATAAAGTTTTCAACTATGGTATATTGGCGTTTTTATAATTTTATTATAAGCAGGATGTCTTATCAATTTTTTTATTTTTTTTAAATTACAATTAATTTATAGCCTTCAATTGTACCTAAAATACAAGTAGTTTTCATATCTATAATAATAATAACATTATAATTATATAAAAATAATATATAAATATATCTTTAATATAACATATTAATATAGTATTAAATATTATACTTATTTAATTTTTAGTTATTATAATATTATTAATGTTAAAAAGTATATTAATGATTAAAAAATAAGAATATAATGTAATACTTAAATATTAATATAATAACGGGGTTGGGGCCCTAGCTCGATTGGCTAAATCTTTCCTGTTGCAGGAGGTTGGTCACGAGGTCTAGTCTCCCCCACCCCCGTGGTACTGGAGGGTGTGTTGCGCCAACGTTGCCGGTCACATTAAAAAATTTACCAAGCGCACTGCAATTTATAGGGGGTCGTGCTACCCGATTCCTGCATTCTAATTATATATATATATATATTAATATAATACTAGCATAATAATAATATTATAATAATTACCCATGTGCCAATTGGGTGTAAGCCTCTCATGGACAAATCGGGCACATGGGAATTCACACTAGAAGGAGGTGACGATGACCAAGACATCATTTATGTTGTCAGGGCAATCCATTTGTATGAGCACGGTAGTTCCCGAGGTTAGGAATGCAGACAAATTTAACACAAGGGTGTTCGCTCTCTGCACTAGAATAGAGAGGAAATCGGTCACAAGAGACATTTTTGCATAGTTTGACGTGAACATTAATAACCACCTCATTCGGTCATTGTAGAGATTAGATGCAAGACCAATGAACATTGGTTTGTGTATTTTTGGCATAGGAAGGAGTTGGAAAGGATCGGATAATGATGATAGTATCTGTAGTGACCCTCTTGATGACACTTTTATTTTAGTTGGTTTGAGACACTGTTAGTAGTTAAACCTTTGATATTATGTTGTTTCGATGTTGTATGTCATGATTTGCATGACTGGTTGTGAAACTCATTTGATGATACACTATATTATATGATGCGATGTTTACTTTCATGAGATGACATTTTATGATGATTAGCTATGTTATTATGTTAGTTATATATTTATGACAGTTGGTGAAGGAGACGATTTAGCAATACTCATCAGTGAGTGCCTTGCTATATCGTGACTCTTCTTCATAGTGTGTTTTCATATTTGAACGTGTTGGCTAATCGTGCAGTGTTACGCAACTTTCAAGTACAGGCATCGACTCCACCTACTTGTTAGGTCTGAGCATGTCATGACCCAATGGAATCATCGATGGGAGATAGACTTGTCCTCTATCCTTAGCCATCATTTTGAAAGGAACAAGTATCTATCGTTACCCTCTTGCCGTGTCACTTATTCATCGTATGATTGCAGTCGTTTGTTATTGATTGAGTCTTTAATGATTATATTATGTTAATTTAGATGAATTTAATTTTTTATTTAATATTAATGTTGCTTTATGGATTTAATGAAATAATTAAATTGGAAAAGGTATTTTTAGTTTATTAAGTGATTAAATTAAAATGTAAAAATATCTTGTTTTTGAAAAGATCATTTAAATGTAAATTGATTTCATTATTCAATTTGACGTTTTTGAAAATGGAACTTTTAGTTGAGATCTAAAGTTGAAATATCTTGTTAATCTATTTTTGTCTATTGAGTTTAATTGATGCATGTGTTGCATGCTATAACTAAAATTTAAAGTTGTGACTATGAAAAAATGGAAAAAGGATATAATCTTGAAAAAGATCATTCTTGCACAAATGGTTTTGGATATTCGAAAGGTAGAAAACAAAAAGATTGTTTTCACAAAAGATATTTTCTAGAATTTTGGAATTGGGGGTTGATTAGAGAAGCTGAAAATTGTTGTTGAAGTCAACGTTTATATTGTGAAAAGTTGAAGGTTTGAATTGTTGGGATTTCCTGTGATCGTTCTCCAGTCCAAGGAAGCACTCTTAGGTTCTTTTCTTGTTAAATTTCCAAAGTATATTTTGATATGAACATGTTAAATTTTGTTGTGAAGATTTCATCTTCAAACCCTGTATACACCATAGAAAATTGAAATATGTTAGTATCTGAATAATTGCAACGATATCACAATTGATTAGGAAACGAATATAATATTACGAAATTGATGGTGTTTACAAGAATAATGAAGTAGAAAACATGGTGCTATTGCTTTGAAACGATGTTTACATTTGGAAACTTTGTTTGTCTGGGACTCTTTTCTTTGATAATCAGACCTTTCATTGATTCATCTTTTGTTTATGCACTGGGAAAAGTCGTTATATGTTTTACCATCCATTCTTGTTTTTCACCATCATATTTCTGGGCTTGTATATAAATTTAATGTTGGATCTATTTTGCAAATTAGAATTCATGAAGAAATCCATAGGGAACTGGGTTCATGGTTATCGCTTTTCTATTTATATACCAATCCTCATGTTCACTGTACTATTTGTTAAACTATAACCTCTGTATCTATCTATCGTAGTTTTGTCTAGATTTCATGTGAAGTAGTCAGTTGCATGGTTATTCTCATTTCTTGTGTATTGAAAGGGTTTATCTCTTTGGTGTCGTTGCATGCACCGAACTAGATTGTCGTTGTGTATTTTTGAGAGAAATCTTGGTCATTGTTTTATTGGACAGTAGTCACAGTTTCTACTTTGTAATCTTTTGTCGACCCTAAACTTGTCTTTCCTATGACTCCATCTCTGTGTGTGTGAGGTTCTGGATATTTTGCAACCATGGTTGTGTGTGTATTGTATTTTCAGATGCCACGACCTGGTAGATTACCTAAGCTTTACTTTGGCACTTCTTGTCGTTGTTTATGTTGACCCAGCCACACCTTGTTCATTCCTTATCCCATGTAACACGCGTATGGATGGAACCTTAACATGATGTATATCCAGTGATTTCACGCTAGTTGTAACCCTTACCTCTGTGGTTTGTTTTATTTTGAATGCACGCACCTACATGTTTTAGCGGAATTAATACTTTTTATCATACATGTGTTTCCTAATTTCCTAGCATGGCGTCAACCGAGGCTTTGTTGTTGTTAAGTCTTCTTCATATCAATGATTTTTTGTGTTTGTTCTCCTTGGTATCTCTTAGCAACGCATTCCTTGTTGCATGGTGTTCGCATGCAATGATACCATCGACTAAAACTTGCAATGAAATCATCATCAAAAATTTCAGTTGGTCGAAGGTATCTTGGCGGTCTATTTCGTTTGACTTCGACTCATATGGGATGATAATTGTATTAGCATATAAATTTTTTTCTTGTTTTGATTATAAACAGTAGTCCGTTGAAACTTGGAGTATAGGTTTGAAATTGTTATTAATATTATCAATTAAGTTAACACCACTTTAATTTATAATATAGATTATTATTATTTATAATTTTTTATATGGTAAGTTATTAATATAAATACATAATGTCTAAAATGAAATATAAGCAAGTTCGTTAGTATAATTAATGTTGGAATGTTAAGGTTGTTAAGTTATCAGTAATGATTAGATGCACTAATATAATTATTTATAATCACTATTTAATTTATAATCTGGTTGTTAATCTAGATACGTTACTATCTTATAGGAATGGTTATTTGTATTATCTAAATTGGTCGCAATATTTATAAATGTGTTTTAGGGATAGATATTAGAATCATGGATTGTATCAGTTGATTTTTAAGTTGGTATATATGTAATTGATGGTGAATTAATCTTTTGTAGATTATGATTAATAGAATGTCTTTTATGAGAATACTTATGTTGCTAGTTTAATGTATTTAATACATTGAAATTGTCTTGTATGATTTAGAATCTTATTTTAAAATTCATATATTCTAATTAAATTCTTTCCCTATGTTGAATTATTTCTTGATTATGGAAGGGTCTTGTTTTATGGTATCCCAGAGGTTTTGTTTTTTGTTACTAAGTTAAGGCATGTTTTCTTGATTTTCAATAGGGAATGTGATCCTTGCTCAAATTTTACCTTGTTTTGATCTTGTGTGGAAGCGTGGATCTCACATGTATGCTTATGTATTACTTGTTTGGGAAAATTGTATTTCATATTTATTTGAGTACGTACATGTGGAAGTTTCGCCATGCCAGTTATATTTTTATGGTTATTTATTAGATCAGTTGATTATAGGTCCTTGGGTAAGAAGTTCATGTTGCATGCATGTTGTCTTCTTGTTTTATCTTTATGAGGAGTTGTACCTTGGGAAGAGTGGCTTTCATTAGGGGTTGAATCCAAAAAAGGTTGCAGGGGTAACCTTTCAGAAGTATGTTAACAAGTGATAATTAAAAATAGTATTAGGGGTTTGGGTAGTTTAATAAACCTTACAAGATAATGTTTTACCTCACCTTGGTCTTTAACGCTCGTTTAGGTTAAAGCAAGTTGAGAAGGCCTGGAATGGCACCTTAACCACTTCGTCTTCTTGTGAAGTGATTTGAGGCCGCATAGTACATATAGGGGCGGGGAGTCATAAGAGGTTGTCAAAGTAACTCTAGTAGAGGGCCGGTAACCTAGGAAGGCTACCCAGGGTAACTTATCTCGTATATGTGATGACACTCTTATCCTAGTAGAATTTTTGATCTCTCTATTTGTGAATCGCCTCTGGGAGTTTGTAGTTTTTCTTTGTCTGGTTTTGAGTTGTCATGTGAGTCGACCATGTAATTGTATTGTTCTATGTGATGTCAGTTGACTTGAGGACTTGTTCTATCTCCTAGCATGGGGGGTGGGCTTTCAAGATCCACATGGTTGGGAGGAACGTGCCACATTCTCCATTGGGTCCCCTTTAGGTATTTTTTTCATGACAAGTTTTCTTGGTTGGATCCAATTTTCTCGGTGGTTGTGGAGCTTAGTTCCTTTGGTGAGTCGTGGTGTGGTCGTCTTCTTTCTTCATCTCATTCTTCATTGTATTATACTCATGATGTACATGAGATGCCTCGTATCAATACTTGTATTATTATAAGATTTTTCATAATCTCAATTATTGTATGTAACACTTATTGTATATATTTATCTGGACATGACTTCTCATGAGTTAATTAATTATATGGCTATTGTAGTGTATTGTTGTTATTCTTAGTAGCGTAGTTGTGGAAACCTGAAACTTTTATGGTGGTTGTTGTCACATGTAATCTATTTTTTTTAAATATTCTTTTGTTTTATGTGTTTGTCATGATGTTTTTCAGGTTCCACGACGAGGCATTACAACTTGGTATCAGAGTCAAGGTTCTAACATTGGGCGCTCTAGTTCATGCGAGCCCACTAGGTTTTCCTAGGTGCTAGATTCTTGTGTTTGTTATTTGGTTTTTCATTTCGTTGAAATAAGACTCGACTTTGTCCTTATGTAGGATCATGTCGCAAAGGTGAGGTCGTTTTAGAGGCTGAGGCAGTGGCCATGGGGCTGATCATCAGAATACCGCACCGTAGGGTTCACATGGAAGTGAACATGGAGAGAAACCTAGTCCTCCAACTAATGATAATATGGTTCTGAATCAACCTATTGCAGGAGATCTTCTACATCTATTACTTGAGAAATATCTTGCACATCTCGAGCCTAGACAGGAAATTGAGTAGGAAGTGGAGAGGGAGAGAGACAGGACACCACCTAGGAGGATAGTGTTGATTGTAGAACAGGATGTTTTAGCTATAGGGCATATTAAGGATTTTTTGAGGGCACACCCTCCTATCTTCAATGGTACTGGCGGAGGTTTGGAGGGAGAGACATGGTTACTGGATATAGGACGGTGTTTTTCATGCACCCGTATGGTAGTAACACTTGTGTGAGATGCGCCATTATGCATCTTAAGGGCTTTGCCTCTACTTGGTGGCAATTGGAGGAGCAGAAGCTCCATTTGGAGATAGGGTTAGTATCTTGGGAAATGTTTCTTGAGTGATTCAAAGTGCACTTCTTATCTGATCACTGGAGGCAGCACCGAGCAGATTAATTCCATGACCTACGTCAGATGACAATGACTATGGAATAGTTTGAGCATAGATTCTATGAACTCAAGTAGTATGCGGGTATTGTAGATGATGAGGCAGTACTAGTTCAACATTTTGTTGGGGGCTTGAACACCTGCATTAGTGGGTGACTTAGAGTCTTCGAGCCGAAGACAATGGAGGTAGCAGTTGATAAAGCTCGAATTGTTGAAGATAATTTTTCCATGGAATTAGGACACATTGGTGTTTTGATCAGTAGTGCATCTACTACTAGATTCGGTCCGTGCGGTGGTCAGATTTAGACAAGTGGTCCCTCTTGAAACCAACAAGCACCCTTTAAGGGTGGACAACAATAGCAGCAACATAATTATTCATAGAAGAATAAGGGATCTCAGTCACTTACAGGTAATGGTTCTTAGTTTGGGAAGAATCGTAATTGGATGCGCAATAAGCATAATTTCCAGGATCAACCTACTTAGAGTGCACAGTTGCTACTTAGCAGAGGCAATTTCCAACAGTTGAATGTACCATCGGGTGGTTGAGGTTTTGGTAGGGGCACTAGATGCTTTATATGTGGTCAGCAAGGCCATATAGCGAGACAGTGTCCGATGGGAGGTACTTCTGGGTTTGGTCAGCAACCCACAACCTCTGAGCCGATGGTTGGCAATGCAGGATGCTCTCATAGAGTCTTTGATGCAGTAGACAATTGTCAGGTGGATTACTAGAATACTGTGATTGAATCTTTAGGTCAGTTACATGGTGTTAGAGTTTCTATTTTATTTGATTTTGGTGCTTCTAATTCTTTTATATCTCCTTCTATTGTTGAGCGATGCGAACTTGTGGCAGTTAAGAAACGCATTTGGTGGCAGGTAGAATTGGCCTTTGGGGCTAAGGTAGTAGTTGAATCCCTCATTCGTGATTGTGGACTTAGGATTGGAATGTTACTTACCTCAGTTGATCTTCGAGCTACACCTCTTAGGTCATACAACATTGTTCTGGGAATGAATTGGTTGGAATCTCATAATGTTGTGATAGATTGTTGAGAGAAGACTATGAGTTGTTTAGATGACTCTGGTGACGAGAATGAGATATTTGGCATGTTGAAACCCACTTATTTGCGGATTATTTCCGCTATGTAGTTAAAAAGGTGTATGCGACAGGTTTGTCAGTTGTTTGCAGCTACTGTTAGTGATTTAGAGGTAGGGGATAGTCGAGAGATATCTCTTGATGATCACCCTATTCTCAGGAAATTTGTGGATGTGTTTCCTAATGATATTATGGGTATGCCGCTGAAATGAGATATTGATCTCCATATTGACCTTGTTCCTGGAGTTGAGCCTATATCTCGAGCTTCATATAGAATGACCACTCAGGAGTTGGAAGACCTTCATTTGCAATTGGAGGAGCTTTTAACGAAGGGTTTCATTTGACCGATTTTTTCACTAGGGGGAGCACCTATCATCTTCGTGAAGAAGAAGGATTGATCACTCAGATTATGTATTGACTATCGATAATTGAATAAGGTGACGGTCAAGAACTGATATCCTTTGCTTAGGATCAATGACCTATTTGACCAGGTTAAGGGAGCAAATGTGTTCTCTAAAATTGATTTGAAATCGGATTATCATCAGTTGCATATTTTTGAAGCAGATATACATAAGACTACATTCTGAACTCGTTATGGGCACTACAAATTCATAGTGGTATCATTCAGGTTAATGAATGCACCATCAGTGTTCATGAGCCTGATGAATGGTATCTTTCAAATGTACTTGGACTATGTTTTTTAGTGTTTCTCGATGACATTTTGATTTATTCTAGAAATATGAAGGAGCATGAGGAACACATGAGACAGATATTGCAATGTTTGAGGGAGAACCGGTTGTTTGCAAATCTGTCAAAGTGTGAGTTCTTCTAGAGTGAGGTGAAATACCTTGGTCATGTTATCTCTGGAGACGGAATTGCAGTAGATCCTTCGAAGATCCAAGCCGTCATGGATTGGACCATACCTACCAATGTTTTTGAGGTCCGCAGTTTTATGGGTTTGGCAGGATATTATAGGCGGTTTATCTAAGGATTCTCTAGAATTTCTCATCCTATTACTTCTCTTCAAAGGAAAGTGAAGAAGTTCATTTGGTCAAATCGTCGTCATTTGGCCTTCTCGACACTCAAGGATAGGTTGACAAGTGCACCTATATTAGTTGTTCCCGATCCTACTAAGGACCTCGTAGTTTGTACTAATGTGTCCTTGGAGGGTCTAGGAGTCATTTTTATGCAGGAAGGTCGTGTGATATCTTATGAGTCTCGCAAGCTCAAAGATCACAAACTAAACTATCCCACTCATGATCTGGAGTTAGCAGTAGTCGTTCATGCTTTGGTTCGATGGCGTCATTTTCTTTTAGGGCATCATTTTGAGTTACACATTAATCATCGTAGTCTGCAATACATATTTACTCAGCTTGATCTGAATGCTAGGCAGAGACGGTGGATGGAGCTCTTGTGCGAATATGATTTTGAGGTCAATTATATTCATGGGAAATAAAATGTGGTAGAAGATGCTCTTAGTCAGTGTAGGCACGAGATATCTTCAGTGACTCTAGCAGTTGATTTGAGGATCTAGATTGTGGTAGCACTTCCTACCAACAAATTATGTCAGGAGGTGAATGCAAAGTTGGATTCAGGTAGACCTTTGGAGGGTAGGTTTGTTGATTGTTCATTTGAGTCTGATGGGTTGTTGCAACATATTGGTCATATTTATGTGCCGCTTGTAGATGGACTTTGTACCTTGATCTTGTCCGAGGCACATCAAGCACCGTATTCAGCTCATCCTGGTGTCAAGAAGATGCATGTGCATCTGTGTCAGTTGTATTTTTGGCCGAGGATGAAACATGATATTTTTTATTTCATTGCAAGATGTCTTGAGTGCCAGAGGGTTAAGGTCGAGCATCAACATCCCGCAGGATTATTGCAGCCTCACCTTGTTTTAGAATGGAAATGGGAAATTATATCAGTTGATTTTATTGTTGGGTTACCTATATCCTACTGTCGACATGATGCCATCATGGTAACTGTTGACAAATTGACTAAGGTAGCTCATTTCTCTCTGGTTCATTCATCATATAATGCCTCTTATGTGGCAAAGATCTTCATGGAGGATATAGTAAGTTTGCACGGAATCTCACACAAAATCATATCTGATAGAGATCTTGTTTTCACATCAACTTTGTGGACTTCTCTTCAGCATGCTTTGGGTACACAGTTTAAATAAAGTTCATCTTATCATCCCGAGACAGATAGTCAGACTGAGAGGGTTAATCAGGTGCTTGAGGATGTGCTTAGGATGTATGTCATGGATCAACAATCATAATGGGAAGAATATATCTAATTGGTGGAGTTCGCGTATAATAATGGGTATCATAGCTCCATAGGTATGCCTCCTTTTCAAGCATTGTATGGATGCCCATGCAGGACTCAGTTGAGTTGCGATAGACTTGAGGACAAGGTACTTCTTGGACCTGATATGTTGCAATATATGGAGCAGCAGGTAGATCATATCAGAGATAATTTGATTGCGGCACAAGATAGACATAAGAAGTACATCGATGCTCATCGTGTTGATCACCAATTCTCTATTGGTGATAGAGTATTTCTTTGTGTGTGACCGTGAAATAATTTGATCCGTTATGGAAAAGGCTCTAAGCTCGCACCTCGTTTTGTTGGGTCGTTTGAGATTTTTGAGAGGATCGGTCTTGTAGCTTACTGACTTGCCTTGCCGCCTAGTTTGTCACGCATCCACAATGTTTTTCATGTATCTATTCTTAGACCTTATCATCCTAATGTTTATCATGTACTTGATTGGAATTCTCTACAGGTCGAGGACGAGCAACTAGCTTTAGAGCCTATGGGTGTTCTTTAGCATAGGAAACTCGCCCTCAAGGGTTGATACATTGATCAAGTGAGGGTCCAATGGGACCCAAGTGATGAGGATTTTTCTACTTGGGAAGATGCAGCGCGTATGAGGTAATTGTATCCCTATCTATTCGTAGGCTTTTAGGAGTAAGCCTCACCCTAGGGGGGGAGGATGTACTAACCCTCCTGATGACACTTTTATTTTAGTTGGTTTGAGACACTGTTAGTAGTTAGACCTTTGATATTATGTTGTTTCGATGTTGTATGTCATAATTTGCATGATCGGTTATGAAACTCATTTGATGATACACTATATTATATGATGCAATGTTTACTTTCATGAGATGAAATTTTATGATGATTAGCTATGTTGTTCTATTTGTTACATGTTGATATTATGTTAGTTATATGTTTACGACAGTTGGTGAAGGAGATGATTTAGCAGTACTCATCAGTGAGTGCCCTACTATAGTGCAACTCTTCTTCACAGTGTGTTTTCATATTTGAACGTGTTGGTTAATCGTGCAGTGTTATGGAGCTTTCAAATTCAGGCATCGACTCCACCTACTTTTCAGGTTTGAGCGTGCCATGACCTAATGGAATCATTGATGGGAGATAAACTTGTCCTCTGTCCTTAGCCATCATTCTAAAAGGAACGAGTATCTATCATTACCCTCTTGTTGTGTCATTTGTTCATCGTATGATTGCAGTCGTTTGTTATTGATTGAGTCTTTAATGCTTATATTATGTTAATTTAGATTAATTTAATGTTTTAATTAATATTAATGTTGCTTTATGGATTTAATGAAATAATTAAATTGGAAAATCTATTTTTAGTTTATTAAGTGATTAAATTAAAATGTTAAAAATATCTTGTTTTCAAAAAGATCATTTAAATGTAAATTGATTTCATTATTCAATTTGACGTTTTTGAAAATGGAACTTTTAGTTGAGATCTAAAGTTGAAATATCTTGTTAATCTGTTTGTGTCTATTGAGTTTAATTGATGCATGTGTTGCATGCTATAACTGAAAGTTAAAGTTGTGACTTTGAAAAAAAGGAAAAAGGATATAATCTTGAAAAATATCATTCTTGCACAGACGGTTTTGGATATTTGAAAGGTAGAAAGAAAAAAGATTGTTTTCACAAAAGATATTTTCTAGAATTTTGGAATTGGGGATTGATTAGAGAAGCTAAAAATTATTGTTGAAGTTAGTGTTTATATTGTGAAAATTTGAAGGTTTGAATTGTTGGGATTTCCTGTGATTCTTCTCTGTTCCAGGGAAGCACTCTTAGGTTCTTTTCTTGTTAAATTTCCAAAGTATATTTTGATATGAACATGTTAAATTATGTTGTGAACATTTCATCTTCAAACCCTATATACACCATAGAAAATTGAAATATTTTAGTATCTAAATAATTGCAATGATATCACGATTGATTAGGAAACGAAAATAATATTACGAAATGATGGTGTTTCCAAGAATAATGAAGTAGAAAACATGGTGGTATTGCTTCAAAATGGTGTTTACATCTGGAAACTTTGTTTGTCTAGGACTCTTTTCTTTGATGATCAAACCTTTCATTGATTCATCTTTTGTTTATGCATCGAGAAAATTCGTTATATGTTTTACCATCCATTCTTTTTTTCACCATCATATTTCTCAGGTTGTAGATAAATTTAATGTTGGATCTATTTTGCAAATTGGAATTCATGAAGAAATCTATAGGGAACTAGCTTCGTGGTTATCATTTTGGTATTTATATACCAATCCTCCTGTTCACTGTATTGTTTGTTAAATTGCGACCTTTGTATCTGTCTATCATAGTTTTGTCTAGATTTCATGTGAAGGATTCGGTTGCATGGTTATTCTCATTTATTGTGTTCTGAAAGGGTTTATCTCTTTGGTGTTGTTGCATGCACCAAACTTGGATTATCGTTGTATATTTTTGAGAGAAATCTTGGTCGTTGTTTTATTGGACAGTAGTCACAATTTCTACTTTTGTAATCTTTCTTCGACCCTGAACTTGTCTTTCCTATGACTTCATCTCTGAGTGTGTAAGGTTCTGGATATTTTGCAACCGTGGTTGTATGTGTATTGTATCTTTAGATGTCACGACCTGGTAGATTACCTAAGCTTTAATTTGGCACTTCTTTCCGTTGTTTCTTTCGACCCATCTGCGCCTTGTTCATTCCTTATCCCATGTAATAGGCGTATGGATGGAACCTTAAAACGTGATGTCTATCCAGTGATTTCACATTGGTTGTAACCCTTACCTCTGTGGTTTGTTTTATTTTGAATGCACACGCCTGCATGGCTTAGCGGAATTAATACTTTTTATCATACATGTGTTGCCTGAGTTCCTAGCATGGCGTCGACCGAGGCTTTGTTGTTGTTAAGTCTTCTTCATATCAATGAGTTGTTGTGTTTGTTCTCCTTGGTATCTCTTAGCACCGTGTTCCTTGTTGCATGGTGTTCACATGCAATGATACCATCAACTAAAACTTGCAACAAAATCACCGTCATAAACTTGAGTTGGTCGAAGGTATCTTGGCGATCTACTTCGTTTGACTTTGACTCATATGGGATGATAATTGTATTAGCCAATAAATTTTTTGTTTGTTTTTATTATAAATATTAGTCTGTTGAAACTTGGAGTATAGGTTTGAAATTGTTATTAATATTGTCATTTAAATTAACACCACTTTAATTTATAATATAGATTATTATTATTTATAATTTGTTATATGGTAAGTTATTAATATAAATACATAATGTCTAAAATGAAATATAAGCAAGTTCGTTAGTAGAATTAATGTTGGAATGTTAAGGTTGTTAAGCTATGAGTAATGATTAGATGCACTAATATAATTATTTATAATCACTATTTAATTTATAATTTGGTTGTTAATCTAGATACGTTAATATCTTATAGGAATGGTTATTTGTATTATCTAAATTGGTTGCAATATTTATAAATGTGTTTTGGGGATAGATATTAGAATTATGGATTGTATCAATTGATTTTTAAGTTGTTATATATGTAATTGATGGTGAATTAATCTTTTGTAGATTGTGATTAATAGAATGTCATTTATGAGAATACTTATGTTGCTAGTTTAATGTATTTAATACATTGAAATTGTCTTGTATGATTTAGAATCTTATTTTAAAATTCGTATATTCTAATTAAATGCTTCCCCTATGCTAAGTTATATCTTGATTATGGAAGGGTCTTGGTTTATGGTATCCCAGACGTTTTGTTCTTTGTTACTAAGTTAAGGCATGTTTTCTTGATTTTCAATCGGGAATGTGATCCTTGCTCAAATTTTGCCTTGTTTTGATCTTGTGTGGATCTCGCACGTATGCCTATGTATTACTTGTTTGGGCAAATTGTATTTCATATTTATTTGAGTACATACTTGTAGAAGTTTTGTCATGCCAGCTATGTTGTTATGGTTATTTATTGGATCAGTTGATTATAGGTCCTTGGGTAAGATGTTCATGTTGCATGCATGTTTTCTTCTTGTTTTATCTTTATGAGGAGTTGTACCTTGAGAAGAGTGGCTTTCGTTAGGGGCCGAACCCAGAAGAGGTTGTGGGGGTAACCTTTCAGAAGTATGTTAACAAGTGATAATTAAAAAAAATTGTAGGGGTTTGAGTAGTTTACTAAACCTTACAATATAATTTTTTACCTCACCTTGGTCTTTAATGCTCATTTAGGTTAAAGCAAGTTGAGAAGGCCTGGAATGGCACCTTGAACACTTCGTCTTCTTGTGAAGTGATTTGAGGCCACATAGTACGTATAGGGGTCGGGAGTCGTAAGAAGTTTCCAGGGTAACTCTAGTAGAGGTTCAGTAACCTAGGAAGGCTACCCAAGGTAACTTATCCCATATATGTGATGACACTCTTATCCTAGTACACTTTGTGATCTCTCTGTTTGTGAATCGCCTTTGGGAGTTTGTAGTTTATCTTTTTCTGGTTTTGAGTTGTCATGTGAGTCAACCATGTAATTGTATTGTTCTATGTGATGTCAGTTGACTTGAGGACTTGTTCTATCTCCTAGCACGAGGGGGTGGGCTTTTGAGCTCCACAAGGTTGGGAGGAATGTGCCACATTCTCCATTGGGTCCCCTTCAGGTATTTTATTTGTGATAGGTTTTCTTGGCTAGATCCAATTTTTACAATGGTTGTGTAGCTTAGTTCTTTTGGTGAGCCATGGCATGGTTGTCTTCTTTCTTCATCTCATTCTTCATTTTATTACACTCATTATGTACATGAGATTCCTCGTATCGATACTTGTATTATTATGAGATTTGTCGCAATCTCAATTATTGTATATAACACTTATTGTATATATTTATTTGGACATGACTTCTCATGAGTTAATTAATTATATGGCTATTATAGTGTATTGTTGTTATTCTTAGTAGCGTAGTTGTGGAACCCTGAAATGTTTATGGTGGTTGTTGTCACATGTAATTTGTTTTGAAAAAAAGAAAAAAAATATTATGTTGTTTTATGTGATTGTCATGATGTTTTCTAGGTTCCACGACGGGGCGTTACAGTATAAGATCATATGTTTCCTCAATTGAACATCTGGAGCACTCAGTACTACCTCCCATGGGAGATTTATTACCATCTTCAGGGATTCATATGGAATTGAACGATAATGAGTGTGGGTGCAAAGGAATTTAATGTAGCAAAGTTGGTGATTCAAGAGACTTAATGGCAAGCACCTATATCTAATGAAGAAAGTAGCAGTTGTGTTCAAAGAAGATGGACACTTTGATAAGTCTTAGGTGCTCTAAGAAATAGTCAACCTTTCTAGGTTTCATCATTGACCAAAGGCTGAAGAAAATTTGCGTCAACAAAGACATTTTATGTCTTGAAGTAGTGCAGACAGTGCTCAGGAAGAAATTATGCTTCTCTAGCAATCGAACGAGAGAAAACTTAGACATTTCCTCCCATTTCCTTGCCTCACTTCTGGACTTGAACCTCTCAAAGCTTCATTGTCTATTTCTACTTAGAATGGTATTCAAAGCAACAATTTTGGTTGATGATGTGGATGTAGTAGTGGTGGCTCCGCTGGGTGTTTGGATTCCCTTTCCAGACGAAATTAATAAAATGTTCCTGCAAGGAGTGGAGGTTGAATGGAACCCCTTCATCCTCAATCTAGATGCAAATGGTTTGGCTCAGCATAGGCACTAGGTGACCACTAGATACAAATTTCTCTATAGGAGGTTGGGACTGAATGAGCAGTGGGCATTTAGTGGTGTTGGGACTTTTCAAAACTGGTGGAGTTAACCAGGTTCTACGATGAAGGGGATTGAAGACTAGGGGTGGATGGATGGATTTTTTCTCAGGCCCTAAGGACATCATCAATACTAGTGTAGATGATACTCTATCTTGCTTGTGTTAGTTTTTTTTGGGGTATGAATTTGAACTAATGTATTATCTCTAGGGGCATAATATGAAAATCTTACTTTGCCCAATAGTTTTGTGGGATGAATCAAAATAATTTTCTTTTGATATCAATACAATCCATGCAGCATTAGTTACGTACTATGAGTCAAAAAATAATAATATAATAGTAATAAGATTATAAATACATATCAATTTTCAATTGAGCGAAGGCATGGCTGAGGAAGATGTCGATTTTGATGCAAAGGATGAGGTGGATGAGGTGGATGAGGTTGTTGGTTCATTGAGGATTCCTCTCCATCTGTGAACCAATATTTTCATGATTTGTTGGTTTCTTTTTATGTGTATGGGTTGTGGGAGGGTTTTCTACCTATGGTTTTTATTTGGCATTTGGTGTGAGGCTTGGGTTCCTTGCGGGGGTTCTGTTTGTGGAGTGGTCTTTCAGTATATTTGATAAATGTGTTGGATTAATTGTTGTATTTCTTGTTTAGACCTACTCCCTAAATCCTTAATGCATGGTTTCCCTATGCTTCCTGGGCTCTCTCTACTAATTTTTGTTCTAGAGCATCATTATGGATGCTTTTTCTCTTGAAGTTTGGTGGCTAGTGCACTATGGTTGATCTTCCTATTGGAAGATATTTTATTGGTGTCTCATGGATTCCCCATTGGTGCTCGGTGGTGTTCCCTGTTGGTCTTATCTATGGAGACTTTGTGGTCATTCTCTGCTCTAACCATCATGTTGGGGCAATTTTTATGCTTCATATTTTGATCTGCTCCTTGACTTCTTCATATATGGATTCCCCTTTCCTTCTTCGATTCACTTTGATGTTGTTCGCTTTTGGCTTGGGTCTTAGCTTATGTTGTGCTCGGGGCCCTGGTGTTTGGTTTTTTTCAGAGCATCCTTTTGGATGCTTTTTCTCTTGGATTTTGATGGTTGCTACACCATGTTTGATCTTCCTAATGGAAGATCTTTTCTTGGTGTCTCTTGCCTTCCTCATTGGTGCTTGGTGGTGTTCCCTATTGGTTTTGTTTGTGGATATTTTATGGTTTTTCTTTAGCTTTGACTATCTTGTTGGGAAAACTATTGTGCTTCATGTTCTAGCCTACTCCCTAACTTCTTCTTGTGTGGATTCCCCTTTCCTTCTTGGGTTCTCTTTGTTGTTGTTCGCTTTGGGATTGGGCCTCAGTTTGCATGGTGCTCTGGGCCCTGGTGTTTGGATTTTTCTAGAGAATCCTTTTGGATGTTTTTTCTCTTGGATCTCGATGTTTGTTGCTTTGTGGTTGATCTTCCTATTGTAATATCTTTCCTTGGTTTCTATTGACTTCCTCGTTGGTGGTCGGTGCAGTTTTCGATCTCATTTTAGCACTGTGGTGTCCTATCTTTATAGGATGGGAGACTTCTGCTCCTTCATATGAAGGTTTTTGGTTATCTTTTGGAACCCCTTTTAGTATGTAAAACACTTCATGATGTTGGGGTTGGTTGTTTTTCTTTTGCATATATTTTTATGCTTGATCTTTTCCTTCTTTTGGTGGTGCTACTCAGAATATTTTGTGGTTTCCTCACTTGAGATATATATGGGAGAGGTGGCTACCCCTAACATTGTTATTTAGCTATTGATTGGGATGTATTCTATGATTTTTTTGAATACCCAGAAGTTTATGATACTAAAGGGAGCTATGTCTTCCCTTTTATTGTTGAATGGGATGTATTTTGTGTTCCTCTTGAAGTTATTGATGCTTGTGATGCCTAAGTATGATGTGTTTTCCCTTTTTGTTGGAGTGTTGCTTTCTTTTGGGTTCTATTGTTAGTGTCTTCTATTGAGGTGAATATTTCTCCTATTAATGTGGATTCGTTTCCTATTCAGGTGGAGATGAGTATTGTGGATGTGGCAGGAAGCTCTCTTTTTTGGTATCCTCTTTTGTTGTTCCTATTAATGTGGAAGCCACTCCTTTTGAGGTGGATTTTGAGGTTGTTGGAGATTTTTGGCTCTAATGGAAAGGGTTCTCATGTCATCCTATCCAATAGAGGGGATATCTCTCCTTTAGAGGTGGAGTTGGAGTTGGTCTATCGGGTTGGATGGTGTTTCAAGGGGGTTCTTGCTACCCTATATTGTGTGATCTTTACTAGAGATCCCATTTGGGTGATGTGGATGTTCTACATTGTGAAGATCCATGGTTTTTTCTTGGCTCAATGGTGACTGTTCTGAGTGGATGGTTTGCTATGGCCTAGATATTGTAGGTTGTGTTGTTTCTTGAATGACAGGTGATTTCTATTAGTAGTTAGGGTTCAAGGCCCCTATATAAACCTGGTTGTAGAGGGTTTATGGTTCCCTTCAGAACTTTATCTTTACAGAAGGAGTAGTCTATTCTATCTTATGGTGGTTGTTGTTGGGTTGTTGATTTTTTAAGTTTTATTTGTTTGTAGCATTCTTTTCATAGGGTTTGGGGTCCCTTCAAAACCTACTTTTACCCATTAATCAAAATAATAACATAATAACTATTTTATATAATAAAAATAATATAATATATTATTATTATATAATGTAATATATTAATATTATATTATAATGTAATATTTATTTATTTTTCATGTCTAACTTTCATTTTTAAGAAAAAAGAATAAATTTCTTATTATCTTTTACATATCATTCATTGTGTATCTATGCCATGACAAAGGTTAAATTTTGAATCTAAGGATCAAAGAAGATAATATCAAAGACAATATAGAAGGAAATATCAAAGAGAATATCAAAGAAGACAACAAGAACAAATGATAAATGTTGAAAGGGATGGAAAATAAATAAACCACAAACAAGTTGATAGACAAAGATATGCATGATGAAGAGAATCTAAGTAACATTACAACAATTAGAAGTTCAAAATAGAGATGGAGGAAATCTAATTGGTACTAGTCATCAACGAATGTGCTATATATGTCAAGAATGTTTCCTTGGAATAAAAGTATATCTAACTTCACAGTGTCTTGTATGTAGTAGGTGTTGAAAAGAAAGAGGAAATAATAGATTTTATTCTTCTAACGATATGGATCTTGGATGACAACCAGAGGAACTCGCTAACTTAACCCAAGTAGTTGAAATGTTGATTGCATGAGAAAATCCAATTTTACAAATGACACATGCAATAGGTGGTCAATTTAAATACGAAGTACACACAATAAGTTTTCCACAAAATATCGAGTAGGTGTCAAATATTTTGCCACATCCAATCAAATATTTGTCAGTAATTATTGTTCAAAAAAATACCAACATGGAATAAATTATAACTTCATAGTCAATAGAGAGTGTGTATATAAAACCCTAAAATATAAAGTACAACATGAAAAATTATATTCTAATGTTATAATTGATGAAAATGCTTTAAAATATGTATCAATAAATTATGATCAAAATATCTCCAACCAAGTGAGAACAGTGCATATAGAATTTGATTTTGATTTAGCTCAAATTGTATTTGCAAGTCCAATTACAAACAAGGGAAATATAATTGATCACACAACATCGATGGCTTCGAAACCACCTAGTGTACATAGAGAAGGAATTAATCCATGCATGGGTCAATAATCCACATGTAGATCCCATAACTTTAATCGATTGACCTGTAATTGGTGTTTCTCTAATCAATGAATATTTTATGGCAAGATTACTTAATATGGCATTTCTAATATTATTTGTTAATGGTGAATGTGATATTTCCATGAATTTGTTAAGCACATGCTTTGATATAGAGATAATTAGTTTGGTAAGCACCCAAGATTTTGATACTACATGATGAATATGATAATGATACATAGAACATAAAATTATATTGACGTTTTTTACAAAAATAAATCTTCGACATGCTCATCACCATATATGAATTGCGTGAACATATGGAGAAATTTCCAATTTCACATGTAGTTGATCGGCTAATGTGATTTGGAACAACATTGAGAGGTACAAGATCATATTGGGAAAAATATCAAGCATAATTATTTAACATGCTTCAACAAATAGGCACACCAACAATATTTTTCACATTGAGTGCACTTGATTTGTATTGGCTAGATTTGCATGCATTGATTCTTGGAACAACACCTATTAATCCATGTGAAGCTTAGGTTTGGAGAAAATAAAATGTTCTTGACTATCCTCATATAGTTGTACATTATATATGCATTTGTGACATTCAATTTTTAGAAAATAAATACTAGAAAAGAGTTTGAATGTTAAAAACTATTGGTGACAATATGAATGGAAACATAGAGGATGAACATGTGTATGGATTCATATGGATAAATGCAACCCCAAACATGGAAAATATCATTTTGGTTTAATGTTTAAGATAGAGTGTTGAGATATTTTTCCACTATATTGTTTATGCATGGAATCCAAGAGAAGAATTTCATCAATGAAACATGTATAGGTACAATTAATTTTAAATAAATGTTATTTAATAAATTTCTACATTCCTTACAATATAACCAATTAATAAATTTGTATTTATAGTTGTAGGCATTTCAAAATTTTGATCTACATCCATGTCTTGAAAACACAAGATAACTTAGTGAAGAAAATATTGAAAGAGATTATGAGGAAGTTATAAACACTGTACAAAGACACACACTATGTAGGGAGAGTTCATGTCTAAGAAAAACAAGAATGGTTTGCAAGTAAGTGTTTTAATTAAAGAATATAGATAGTGCATTGAAATCTAAGAGAAGACCTCTATTAATGAAACATATAAGTTTTTACATTCCTTACAATATAACTGATTAATACATTTATATTTACAATTGTAGGCATTTTAGAATTTTGATCTACATCCATGTTTTAAAAACACAAGGCAGCTTAGTGAAGCAAATATTGAAAGAGATTTGGATGAAATTGCAAATTTTGCATGAAGACACACAATGTGTAAAGAGGGTGCATGTTTAAGAAAAAAAAATTGCAAGTATTTTAAATAAAGAATATAATATATATATTTAAACTAGCTATTTTATTGATATGAATTATAGACATAAATTAAAACAATTTAATCATATTTTCTAATGCATGTTTTTTACAAATTTGTTTTAAAATATCAAAATTAATTTATCTACCATTCTATTGAATTATAGTTGTGAATAGTGTTATTGGTGTGACATAAGCTATACAATATTTTAACTTTTTCATGTCACTTTTTTTTCCTATTTGGTAAATATTATTTTTTTATTCAAAGGGTTGTGAACAAATACAACTTAGGCCTTCTAGTATGACAATAGATACTTTAATGTTACCTAAAACAAACAAAAATCCTAAATGGCATACTCGAACATTGTAAATGACATTTTTTTATTCAAAGGTTAACCAAGTTCTAGTACAACAATAGATACTTTAATGTTACCTAAAGCAACCAAAAATCCTAAATGGCATAATCGAACATTGTAGGAGACACAAGAACAAGAGGGAGTATTGAAAACTTAGTTTAGAGTGAGTCATCCACCTAAGAAATTTTTGAGTTATGTTTCTTTGATGTTTTCAATCATTGATACAAAGCTTTCTAATTTTCAAGAGGCAAATTCAGAGCAAATGTGGTGAAATGCCATGATAGAGGAGTATAACTCCATTATATTTAATGATGTTTGGGATATTATTAATCTTTATTAATTGTTTGATAAATTTCAATCTTTTAGTTTTAGTAGTGTGTATGGATGACTTGATACTTAAAAGTAGTGAGAAGCTCATAACATGGTATGAGGAGGAATTGGCATCTGAGTTTGATATGAAGAGTATTACCCTAATGCACTAGTTTTTAGGTGTGGTTGGGTACAAGAAAATTCTCCCTAAGTCAAGGGAAGTACACAATTTAGAGTTTCTAAAAGAATTTTAGACAATAGATTGTAAGGCCCTTGCCATCCCAATGCTTCCAAATCTAAAGTTAGTTGTAGATTTAGAATCAGATTTGGTGTATCCTTTTGTGTATAGGGAATTGATAGCTTACCTCATGTATTTGGTAAATGTTATATTTTATATTTTCTTTGTAGTGAACACATTGAGCTAGTTCATGGTTGATCTAAGGAAAATTTATTAGATTGCTACAAATATGTGCTTTGATACTTGAAGGGCACAATTCATTATTGATTGAGATATATTGGAGATATAGAGTTAATATTGCATGGCTTTGTGGATATAGATTGGGTTGGTGATTCTAGTGCTAGGAAGAAGATTTGAGGTTGTTGTTTTAGATTAGGTTATAAATGATATCTTGGTTCAGCAAGAAACAATTTGTAGCAGCATTACGTTCAACTTAGTTAGAGTACATAACAACTTCTTTTGCTAGTTGTGGGACTACTTGAGTTCACAAGTTGATAGTAAAAATTATTGATTAGATGCTGGTGTTGACAATAGTGTCCTATGACAATCAAAGTTTCATCAATTTTTTTGAGAATCCAGTGTTTCATGATTGCTCCAAACATATGGACTTTCATTATCATTTCATCAAAGATAGTTCAAAAAGGAGCAATAGTTCTTCAATATGTACCCTTAGATGGGAAGGCCCTTTCAAAAGGGAAGTTTGAAATATTAAGAGAGAACCTCAGTTTGATGAAGAAAATATGGCATACTCAAAAGTACCTCGCAAGTACTTGAACACTCTCTTAATTGCATGTTGGTGTATTTGTCTAGGATCAACCATAAATTGACTAAGGAATTTCCCACTTCTTGGGAAATGCAGTCTCATATAAACCATAGATACATCAAACTATCAACAACATTTCCATATAGTACTTTGGTAATGTCCTCTATCTTAGTAGGATATTTTGGACAATCATTCACAAAAAAAAATCATCCCCTACATCACAGGAACAACTAACTTTCTGCAATCTGCCATGTTGAATCTCTCCAACACTAAGTTCGCACACATGCTCTAGCTTAACCAATTTTTTCTATTAGCTTTGTCGCTTATGATCTCCATCCTCAAAACATACCTAGTTTCATCGAGATCTTGCATCTCAAATTGTGTTGACAACTAAGACTTCAAATCTGAAATCATATGTTTACCATTCCTAATAAATAACATACCATCTATGTTTGAAACAATAATGAAAATGTGACTGTTATCAGATTTATAATGCACACAATGGTCAGATTTAGATCTCAAAAATCCCAATGATAATACATAGGTATCGAACTTTCAGTACCACATTCTAAGAGATTGTTTTGAACCATATAGAGACTTCTTGAATTTGTAAACCAGAGTTTCTTTACCTTTGACAATGAAATTCTCTAGTTGTGACATGTAAATATCTTCATCCAAGTCATCATGAAGGAAAGTTGTCTTCACATCCATTTGTCCCACTTCCAAATCATATATTGTTGCAATTGATAATAGTAACTAGATCGATGTTAGCTTCATAACAGGAGAGAATATCTCACCATAGTCAATCCCCTCCACCTGAGAATACCCCTTTGCAACCAACTGTCTTGTGCTTCTCAATATTACCATCAAGACCACACTACTTTTTGAACACCCATTTAAAACCAACAAGTTTACATCCATTAGGTAAGGGTACTAGATCCCAAGTATTTTTTTCTTTAGTGCAACCATCTCTTCATTCATGGCTCTCATCTAAGAATCTGCATCATTCATACCCATAGGCTCTCTCATGCAATCCTAGACTCATTAGTGTTAGCAATCAAAGAAAAAATACAACTAGAATCCAATAACAAATAACCAGACCTTTATGATTGCCACCTAACACATACAGACCTCCTCAATTATTGAGGTCGATATCCTTCTTCTTCAAAACTTTCAGAGTTGCTTGAGCTGTCCTCATTATTAGGTCTAATAGGAATGTGTAGTTCACCTTTCATTAGATTAGGTGGAATTTGAACTACCTCCTTTTGTTTCTCCTCTTTCTCTAACTACAGCTCAATAGTGGAAGGTTTCATCTCTCTAAAAATTACACTTCTACTATAGAGAACCTTCTGGGCCTCTAAATCCCAAAGCTTGTACCCTTCACATTGACACCGTAGCCGATGAAGATACACTTAACTACCTTGTCCAAATTAGGCCTCTTCTCAATTGGAACATGGGTGCAAGCTTCATAAGCAAATACTTTGAGATGTCTCAAGGAAGGATTTTTACCAAACCACACCTTCATGGGTGTATTTTCAACAATCGTTAATGTAGGATATTTGTTGATCAGATAACATGCAATGGCTACCGTTTCAACCCAAAACTTATCCTCAAGGCTAGCACCACTAAGTATACTCCTAGCCCTCTCCATCAATGTCTTATTCATCATCTCTACAACTCCATTTTTCTATGGGGTGTATGGAGTTGTCTTATGTCTCTCAATTCCATGCTCTTTACAGAACATGTTGAGCTTTGCCAAACAAAACTCACCACCATTTGTCAGTCCTCAAACACTTAATCTTCCTACTAATCTAATTTTCAACCAAGGCTTTAAACTCCTTAAACCAACTAAAGGTTGTAGATTTACTCCTGAGGAAATAAATGAATGTACTATAATCGTCTATGAAAGAAACAAAATATACAAATTTTGACAAAGAAGGAACATTCACAGAACTAAACACATCTTCATGAACATAGTCCAAAACCCTAGAATACTTATGAGAACTAGAGTAAAAGAAACACGTTTTAGTTTTCCATAAGTTACATAATGTTCGTAAAAATCAAACTCGAGATTACAATCATCAAGGCTTTTAATAAGGCTCTAAGACCCTTCTCACTGATGTGACCAAGTGGTTGGTGTCATAGCATTGTCTTCACCATAGGAAGCTTCATTTCCAAAGAACGAAACCCTTAGCTATCCAAAATGCACGACCATCAGATGTAACTGCAACAAACCTTTTCTCTACATGATCTAACATTGAAGATGAAGAATCCAAAGGTATCTTCTTCGGTGTACCAGAAGAATTATTGCACTGAATTGTGCATGCATCCAACTTGTACAAGGTGTCAATCTAAACACCCTTAGCCAATACCATAGCTCCTCTCGTCATCTTACATCCTCCACTTGAGAAAAGGCATCCCCTAAATTAAAGTGAGGATGAAGAATCCAACATGATCAATCACTATGCCCATTATATGAGTCAATCCCAGTATCATGTCCTCTCCCCTAAATCTTTAGATTTTTTTTATTTCATAACCCATACTAATCATGCCCTTACCTACAAGTACCTTATAACTTTATGAGGCACTTATAGTAGTTGTTAATGGAACCTATACATATTCAACAAAATATAACATATATACTTTGACAAGTAAATACTATCCTATAATCCTTATTTTGCACTGTGTAATTCATGCATTTCTATTTTTAATCCCAAAATACGTATTCGTAGATGATGGTGGATGGAGATAAAACACAAACTCAAAAACATAATCAAACACACAATAATGAGAAACACAAACATATAATCTTCAAGTGCTATGACACAATTTTCATTCATCTTAATAAAATGATTATAAATTCATATAGGTTGAATGCTACAACATTCTTGTGATCACTTGATGATACAAATACTTTGATGTTACATCTCAACACCTTAACACACCTGATACATCGTTATATAAAACCATAATATGATGCCTCAATATATAGAAGTTTTTGATATTATAAAGACCATTTTAGATCTTACACCAACTAAACACACATTTAATACATTTTCCTTTTTATCCTTATCTTACCCACATTTATTTAATATTGTCTTACTCATTTAATGACTGGTGGTCATTGGGGTGGGATATATTACAATACTCCAACAGTATATAGATTGAGCTGAAGATTTAGGGCAAGGCGAGCTGTGATTGAGCAGGCGAGGTGTCGAAGGGAAGAAAGCCATGTTTAAGTGCAGCTTCCCACACTTTGTTAATGTCGGCAGCATTGATAGTTTGTCCACACTCATGGTGATTCCACCCCTGCAATGCATGCACCATTCCTCCCACTCTCCATGCGCTCATTACTCTCCTTGGCAGCCAGTTCTGAAATCCCACCATATTGAAATTGAAATTATTACTTCCGTCTCCTAAAAGTTTAAGACTAAAGATAAAAGTTTAAAAGAGAGCATTTATTGCGCCTTATTAATGGTTAAACAATCAAAATGGCATTCATTTTCTCAGAGTAAATTCAAGTACAAATACAAGCACATTACCTCGCAGGCATGTACGTTTTCCAGATTGGCAGGCACTCGCATTGCAGGCGTGCTGTGGTAGGTGCAGTCGTTACGAGTCCTGGGTATTGGAAATGGCAGAAACGGGATAAACAGGACTCCCTTGGGTGCCTTTATCTGGTCTTCCCTACTTACCCGCCTCCCCACAATCCATATCTGCATCATATTTTTCATTCTTAATTTGTTGAATCCAGTGAAGCAGTAAAACGAGTATGCAAACACAGATTCATTTATACAGCAGCTTTTTACCTTGCAGTTCTTGCCCTCCTGATAGCTGCTTACAGGGATGATGTTGTGCTGGAATTCGGATGGGGCAGTTAATTTCATTTGATCAAACTGTTCTCTTGACTCTGTAAGAAGCTGTCATTCGGTATAATGTTAACAAAATAAATTTAAAGGCAGCAGTCAATACTTGTTAGAGTTTGACAGAAAAGCTTTGTTAGAGGTCAAGACACAAATAGTTCAAGTGCAGGTCCAGCTGACAACAATTGCAGTTAAGAATCATTATACATCTTTTCTCATCTATAATGAGCAAGTTCTTTTTACTCTTGAAAAAAAATATCGATATCTTACTGTAAAATGCAAACTGTAGCTAAGAACCACAACAGATCTCTTTTCAGATTGGTAAAATTGTATAAGGAGCAAGTTCTTTGTATAAGGAGCAAGTTCTTTATACAAGAAAAATGATATCTTATTATAACGTGCAAACTGCAGCTACCTATATCCTATATCCTCTTATTCAGATATTTCATATTGATTAGCTTTGTTATGGAACCCTTTCTTTTATGACTTCTTTCCAAATTCTTATCTTGAAAATACCTCCTTCAATTTTAATAAATTCTTTTCTTTTTTATTATTAATATATACGTTTTTCCAATTTAAAAAAGGAAGGTGAAGCCTATTTCTAAACCAGTAGGTACCTGAACACTAACTCCCCGTTGAGATAGCGAGCTGACAATAGCACGTCCAATCTTTGACGAACCCCCAGACACGAACACCTCCCTTGTCTCCAATGGGATCGAAGTCAACACTACCGCGGTTGCAAGAGTGCTCCCATCTACCATACGGACTTTTAAGTTCTCCTGCCTCTTCAAAAACAGCTCCCCCCCTCCATTAAGATCTTCACTCTGCCACGTTAAGTTTTTCAAATTATTGAGCAACCTTATTTAATAAGGTCTATCGACTTCCTACCAAGCACTCTTGCATGTATATATTTTACATGTTAAAATATTGTTATTAGTTCTGTGGAACGCAGAATACTATTTGCTTCCATTACATACATTTTTTTACATTGACAATCCAGTTAATGAGCATCTACAATTAAAATCAACAATTTTATAGTCTATATTTAATTTTCTAATCTTAATAATTATTAAAATGTCATTTATCTTTCTTTCTATTGGTTTATGTTGAGAACAGTCACTAAAAAAATCAATTTCTTTTTTAGTTACATGTGCAATGCAATGCATTTAACTCATTGAATCAAATTTCAAACCTATTAAATACATCACAATAAAATTACATTGTTGACTTAGAGATAGTATTTTTCATATTTCATTTAATAATTGGTAAGATTTTTAAAGTTTATTAAATAAATGTGAGTACACTCAATGCATATTTTAGATTTGTTTACGAGTGTGTACTATCCATCTACATTAAATTTAAGGTAGAGATTTTTAAAAATATACATGTAATAATATAATTTAGCAAGGCAAAAATTACATAAACATCACATTGTCAAAAGGATAAGAAGAAGTATAAACATATATATATGGAGTTATTATAATAATATATATTTGTATCATTGAATATTTTTCTATTTTTGCAACATTAATCAACTATAATAATAGCATTATACAACAAACAATCACATTACACTCCTATCTACTTCTATTAGCTAAAGGTTTAATAATAAAGATACTATTTTCAACATAAATAATACATAAAATCCGTAAGTTATCTATGCAATAAATAAAATATTTTCAAAAGAAATAAAATAGATTCAAATTGATATCTTGGGTATTTTTCAACTAGATGTATTTAAGATACTTGTACTACTAAATACAAATAGTATGTTGTCATTCACACAAATTGTTTAATGTTATTTGACTACATGAAAAATATTTCTTACATAAACAAATCGCATATTAATCATTAACATTTATTGATAAGATTTTCTTGTTTCACCTCTCTTTTTCACAACAATTGCTTCAATCTTTAAATAATATAGTTAATTTAATAAATATAGAGGTGCTCCTATTAATTGTTTTGCTCAAATAACTATTTACATCTAGAAAGTTAGTATAAGATACCTGGTTGAGGAGGCCTAAACTGATAACTTTGACTTCTTTCTTTGCTGCTTCCAAAATAGAATCCTCAAGAAGCTTATTTATCTTTGCTCGTTCAGAAGGCATAAAATACTACATTCACATCCATAACTAGAATATTAAAAACTAAATAAAATATGATATTCATAGATTTTTTAATGGATGAAAACGAATTAGAGAGCTTTTGGATTTGATTGTATAGCTTTTTTATATCAATGTTTTATATTACATTCAGTAATCCATTATTAGAATGAGGGAAAGTTATGGATTACGAAATGTGATCTAAAACTTTGATGCAAAAAACTTAAAGCAATTAAATTTAGAAGCTCTCTAAATTCATGAATAAGATATACTAATAGAAAATGGAAGAAGTGCATGGACAACCTGGAATTTATATCGTGGAATAACCCATGTTTGCATATGCAAATCATTTAATCGATTTTTCTCAACAATAAATGTTCGTCCGAAGAGCCATAAAAAGATCATAATGACCTTATTAATTGGCCATAAAATCCACATATACCATTTGGTAGAGTATGGCTTAGCAGCAAATGAAGCAAACCCAAATCTTAGATGGAAAAATGATAACAAGCTGGTTGCATGAGTCAGGTACACAAAATCAACCTTTTCCTTTCGACCTATTCACATAACAATACTACCCATAAGACTTTAACTTTCATTGAATATATTTTGTTATAATTATTTGTTTGAAATCACTATTAAACTACTATATATATTCTACTTTCAAAATTTAAGTGAATTATATCACAGACCATACTATTTATATGTAATATAGTGTTTATATAGAAATTGTTTACCTAACAAATATAAATACAAGATAAAATAGTCACTTTTTCTTTTTTTTTAGAATTTTAAAATACCTTCTACATATCAACTTTAAAATATTTATAATATGTATAAAACTCTCACCTAACAAATTTAACATAAATAAATAAAACAGATTAGAACTCTTAGAAGTTAAAAAATAACATTGAAAATGATAGTTGATAGAAAATAATAAATATAATCATAATCATGCATAAAACTAAAGTATGTAAGATAGAGAATTAATAGTGATAAATTTGTATTTAATACTTTTTAGTATAGTGAGGGAATCATAACTTTAACATTCTTAATGGTGAAGGGGGTTGTGATTAGATTAATGAATGAATGAATGAAGACTTTTAATCACGTCCACAGATCAAGCAACCTATGGTACCCACGGAACAACAGCAAGGGGGTTGTGATTAGATTAATGAATGAATGAAAACTTTTAATCACGTCCACGAGGCCAAGCAGCCTATGGGACCCACAGAACAACAACAAAAAGAAAATTACACAACAACAACCCAGAAAGAAGCCATCGCCCAACAATTACTTGGTCTCTCTTTCCTTCTAGATCTTGGATCTTCTACTATGTATTTTTATCAAAGTTGCCCTCTCTCACCTACTTTATTTGGGCTATATATTGACAAACTAGAGGAATGGTTAGATAATTTTGGTGGGGGAGGAGTTGATTTGACCAATTATGTAATAAAATTGCTTCTATATGCTGATGAGAGTTTAAAGGAATAGACGAGGTCACAAGATCTAGGAAAAAATGACAGAAAATGACAAACGCTCAACACCCTCCAATCCATATAATCCCATTTTTTATGTTACATCATGCCTTAGAGTAATATGCAAATATTGAACACAGTCCCAGTGAATGAATTTAACACTATCCTCTCAATCAGATTATTTTTGCTACTAACCTTTCCATGCAGTCTCGTAGAGAGTCTCGGCCGACTTATCGGCCGTTCCATAAAGGTAATCATAGAGAGGCACGAACAGACAGAAGTTGGTATGAACTTCCGAATGGTGAAGAGAGTGAAACCTGTGGAATATTAGCTATGTCTGATCAAATTAATTTCACAGGGAATTTTTTCTTGAAATTGGAAGTTTGGGACGTATTTAAGAAAACTTACGAGGGTGTGTACATGAGGAATTTGAGAGGAGGGAAGATCTTAAATGCCCAGTTGGGAACAAATTCAAAGTTGCAGTGGCCCATATTGTTCATGAAATCAAACCACATTAAGTAGCCAAATAATAGACCAATAGAAGAGGTTTTGGTGACAAAAGTAGCCAGTGGAGCAATTGAGAACATTCCCACATACATCAAATGCTCTGCAAATGGATGCACTACAGCTGAACATAAACAAGATTCATAACGTCAGTACTCGGTATTCATTAACAGCTCAAAATTCACAAGATCCAAAGGAAAACTTTCTTACATGTGATGGGTTCTGTGACGAAAGAGGAGTGATGATGTGAATGGTAACGATTATACAGGAAGTGATGATGGAGAGCTCGATGTGCCCAGTAATATACGAATTCAGATGGTCCAAAGTGAGCCAAAATGATAACAATAAGGCCCTTTGTGTTCCAGCGAGGAAGATTGGAGGCGCCTGGAAAGTATGCATGAACTAGGATAAACACGAAGTTATGCATGAGAATATAGTCGTCCCTGCACCACATAAACTTATTATCTTCAAATTTCACATAAACCCCAATCTCTACAACTTTCATGGCCATGAAAAAGCCAGCACTTTAGATTTACAGACAAACTTATCTACAGATGGGCACTATTTCTTTTTTGAAAGGAGCTTACCAGGTTCTCTCTCTATCAACTTGCTCGAAGTTAATACTTTTAGATTGTATTTGACGATTGCTCCGTGCATTCTGATAGCGAGAAACACTTATCCACAGTTGGTTATGAAGGTACTTGGTTGCCACCAAAAGAAGCAGCACCAAACTATAGTTGTCTGCTTCTTGTCCTCCTAGAAAGTTGGTATGTACTGCTTTGATCACCAGAGAAGAGAGAAGCAGATACTAGATGCATAACAATATCCTTTCTAATCAGTAACCACTCCATTTTCATATTCGTTTACTCAGATTAGATTTTGGAGTATGATCCTCAACAAAAAGAATACACAAAGCTTACCTTAAAGTTACCAAGTTTCTCCCACGGCCATCGTGTAAGTGGCCCCGGCTTAGATGCCATTCTCTTCCCCTTAGAGTTTGGTTTAGAAAAACTCAATAAGAGCTGTGATCTCAATCTTCCTTAACTTTAAAGAATTCCTGACAGAAGCTATGAGCTCTTTCACAGAAGCTGAGCGACAGCGATTTTAGTTTGGTATAACTATCGATCTTTGCAAAACTGTTCGGTCCTTCCCTTCGTATATACTGAAGTTCTTAACTTAGCTGTGGGGTGAATTAGCATCCATGTTTAAACTAAGTTTTCTACGCGTAGTTACTCCTGCATTTATGGAATACCAAGTCTTCGAGTTAATGCTGCAACATGGTACAAAGTCGATTTGTCAGACAACGTACATATTTTGAACCGCAAAACCAAACCAAACCAATTTCATGCTGCAACGTGGTAGAAAGTCGATTTGTCTAACAAGAAGGGTTAATGCTGCAACGTAGTAGAATGTTGATTTGTCAGACAACGTACATATTTTGAACTGCCAAACCAAAACAAACCAATTTCATACTGCAACGTGGTAGAAACAATTATTTTGTCAGCATATATTGAGATTAAAGATATGAATACACCACATCACGTAGGGTTTTTTATAATTTTGGTTTACATCAAATATTTATTATTTCACTTTATTTAAAATAATTATTGAATTTTTCTAAAAATTATATGACAAGATTTTTCTATATTTTATTTAAAATAATATTGTACATATCTTATTCATGAAGTTAATATTGATTGAATTTGTTCGGTGACATATCTCATCATATTGAGTTCTTTTAGAAACTATATGATAAGACTTTTCTATATTTTATTTAAGATATGATTGTATATATCTTATCAATGAAGTTAATATTGATTGAATTTGTTGGGTGACATATCTCACCATATTATTGGTTCCTGACGATAGGCAGGTTTATTATTGCAATTGTTCAATTTGTTTTTTAATTAGACGCTTGGTCAATGAGATCGTGTTGTTTAAAAAAGATTTGTCATTTTCTTATAGTCGAGATTTTCGCTCAAACTATTTGAGTTGGAAAAATACGATTTATCTCTTTTTCTATTGGTTTGAGTAGGGCGATTTTTCATTTTCCATTTAATAAATTAGGGAAATATGGGGACTTTTGAAACATTATATATTGTGGCAAATATTTTTTCAGGGAATGCATATAGTGCGAGTTTTGGCGGCAAGCTAGTGTGTACTGAAGTAGTGAATGCATGTTTAATGCATTAAATGCAAAGTTCGCATATGTGTTTGGCAGTTGGTGCGTACGCAAGTAGACGATGTATAGTTAATCCATGAAATATGAGGCAAGTGCTTTGATTTTTTCTTATTGTTTGTTGAGAAGATTGTGTTGTCGTTTCTGACACTAGTGATTTTGTGCAATGCTTGAACGAGGAAGGAGTTGAAGGAACGGTATGCAATTGGTGAGTGGGTCGTTTGTTTGTTTTTCATACTTGAAATCTTAGGCGAGTGTTGGGTTTTGTTTGTGTTTATTATTGTTTACTTGTTGTTCGTTGAAAAGCTTGTGGGTTTTCTAGTTATTGGTTGCGGTTTTGCATGTTCATTATATTGCAATAGTGTAGTGGTCGTAAATGACTTTGGTGTGTGTTTACGATACTTGATAGCTAGAAGAATTTCTTCTTGCTAGAATCTTGCTAGAAGGGCTAACGGGGCAAGTGGGTAAATTAAATTGCATGTGCTTTTAGCAAGGTCTGCTAGACTGTGGAGCCAGAGAATGCGTTAATTATGTGTTTTTTGCTTGAGTTGCTAGTAGGCATTCAGGAAAGCTCGGAAAGTAGAATGTGTGAGATGTGTTTGACGGTTGATGAGTAGAGAAGCAATAAATGCATAGTTAATTCATAAAATGTGAGGCGAGAGTTGAGTTTTAGTTCTACTTAGTTATGTTCTTCAATGTTTGTTATTCTTTGGCAATGTACTATTCGTGAGTGAATTTTTTTTGTGTTTATGATGCTTGGTTGGTGTTGCAAGGGTTAACGGGGAACGCTTGGTAAAATTTATGATGTTCCAATGTATTTTTTTGCAATATTTATTATCGTTCATTGAAAAGCCTATGGGTTTTTTAGCTGTTGGTTGCGGTTTTTTAATGCCTATGAGTTTTTTAGTTGTTGCTTGCAGTTTTGCATGTTTGTTATTCTGTAAAAGTGCAGTGGTCGTCAATGGTTTTGCTATGTGTTTATGATACTTGATAAGTAGAAGTATTGATTGTTGTTAGAAGGGCTAGTGAGGGAAGTGGGTACATTAAATTATATGTGCTTTCAGCAAGGTCTTGTGGACTATGGGGGCAGTGAATGCGTTAATTATGTTGTCTTTATTGCTTGAATGGTTAGCACGGTATGTGGAAGCCTCAGAAAGCTTGAGATGTGCGAGATGTGTTGGAGGGTTGGTGGGTGCAGAAGTAGCAAGTACATAGTTAATTCATGAAATATGAGGCGAGAGATGGGTTTTATTTGTGCTTGTTCTTGTTTGTTTGTTGTTTGTTAAAATCTTGTTTATTTTTAGCTTGGTCTATTTTTTTGCAAAATTTATTATCATTTGTTTATTGTTCGTTGAAAAGCTTGTGGGTTTTTTTGTTGTTGGTTGTGGTTTTCCATGTTTGTTATTTTATAGAATTACAATGTCTATCAATGGCTTTATTGTGTGTTTAAGATAATTGTTAACTAGAAGTATTGGTTGTTGTTACAAGGGCTAACGGGCCAAGTGGGTACATTATCTTGTGGACCATGGGGACAGTAAATGCGTTGATTATGTGTTTATGATCCTTGATTGTTGTTACAAGGGCTAACGTGAGATGCTTGAAAATATTTATCATGTTGGTCTATTTTCTTGCAATAAAATCATTATTTGTGTGGTTGAGGTTTATGAATGGCATATTATTTCTCATGGTCTGCAGTCATTTGTTTAATTTAACCCTGTAACAGGAATGATTATTTGCAATTGAAGTTAGAGGCGGAGTTGTATATGAGCTCAAATATACTTGATTGTTGAACAAGGGACTGGAGGTCATATTCTTGTATCATTCTTCCCCTTTGTTTCCAATAAATTTTAAGTCTTTTGATGTGCATAAAATTTATGATTTGGAAGAGTTGTCAACAATAAAGGAGAAGCTTGGTTCAGGAATCTGACTTACTGAATAGACATATGAGCATAGTGGATGGCATGTCATGCAATTCATAAACATGAAACTTTTTTTGTTGAAAAGCAGGTTACTATTGCAATTGGTAGTTTGTGTTTATAGTAAGTTTTACAGTTGCATTTTTTAAATTTTCTTTTCAAATAGTTTCTTATTGTTCTTAAATTTATTTTTTGTTTGTTTATTGCTTGTTCAAGAATTTGTTTGTTTTTAGCTTTCTATGTTCTTATTGTTAGAGGGGTTGCAATTATTGAATTTTCTTTTGAATTGGTTGTTATGTCAGACAAATTGCATTTTTTAAAGTAATGATGCCTTTTGAGCAAGGTCTTGTAGGTTGTGGGGGCGGACATGCATAAGGCTAAAAAACCCACAAGCTTTTCATGAGTCAAACAACAATAACTAGAAACAAAACCCACCAATCACCACTCGCCTAACATGTCATAAATTAACTATACGTTTATTGCATGTGTACACACAGTCCAGAAAACCTTTCTCAAACTGTTCACTTTTCCCTGTAACGCTTCTACTTATCAAATATCAAAAACAAATAGACAAGTGAGTTACCAAATGCGAACTATTTGTGCAGCTTGATCGTCGATTAAGCAGTGCATAAAATGAAAAACATCGAAGACGACAACCAACAACGAAAACTTTTCAACAAATAATAAAAAAAAAATAAGCGAAAACCTACCCTCCAACACATGTCACACAGTTTGCTTTCTGACCTTTGCTCATCGGCTACCAGTGCAATAAACACATAGTCAATGTGTTCAACTTTTACAAAATAACTAACATGCAAAAGTGCAACTAAGAGCCAAAAAACCCACAATAATATGATGGTTGGTTGCTATTAGAAGGGCTAATGGGAAAAGCTTGCAAAGATTTATAATCTTTGTGCATTATTTTGCAAATTTTATTGTTGTTTCTCTGGTCCAGGTTTATCAATAGTGTATTATTTGTCATGTATTCTGAAAAGTGTAGTGGTCGTGAATGGTTTGGTTGTTTGTTTACGATACTTGATAACTAGAAGTATTGGTTGTTGTTAAATGGGCTAACGGGCCAAGTGGGAACATTAAATTACATATGCTTTGAGTAAGGTCTTATAGGTTGTGGAGGTAGTGAATGTGTTAATAGTGTGTTTATTGCTTGAGTGGCTATTACCTTATCAGTAAGCATGATGGTTAGTTGTTGTTAGAAGGGCTAATGGGAAATGCGTGCAAAAATTTATAATGTTTGTGTATTGTGCAAATTTTATTGGTTTTTATGGTTCAGGTTTATGAATAGTGTAGATCATTTTTCATGGATTTTGCTCATTTCTTTAGTTGTGTCATTTGTCTCTAGTATTCATTTCCTTGTAAGCAAAATAGAAAAGTAGAAGTAGATGACAAATTTTGTAAATAAGTGTAATGCATTGTAGAGCAATGAATGCATAGCCAATGCATTAAGTACTATGACAAAAGTGACACAATTGTTATGTTTTATAGGTCTCGGATTACATTGCACAGTTGTTATGTTAGGTGAGCTATGATCTGCAAATACTGTAGAGAACATTTTGTAGATTAATTGTTATGGCTCGGTAGAGTTCGTCAACTACCAAATATTTCTAAAAATACATAGAGTTCTATTTTGCTAATTTACTCAAACAAAGATGAGTAGAAGACTTGTTAGCATTTAATGCATCAGTTGTAGATTGAATGACAAGGCTTCCATTTCCAATGTGCATTATACAACTGCAATAGTGAACTGGTTTGATTGGAACAGTGACTTGCATTTGAGAAAAATGCCATTGGCATTAAATGCGCGATGGCAGAATACTTGGTTGGCCAGTGAAATTTGTTTGTCTTGCAATAGGCCTACTATTGGTTTTAGTTTCAGTATATTAGAAAAACATGGGAACATTGTATACTCGACATTTTTTAACATATTTTGGTTGTTTGAAAAGAATTATTTATCTATTTTGCAAGTGATATGGGGCAATCGGAATACCTTGTAGTATGTGAATTGAGAGCGAGTATAAATAGTAATGCTCGTGTATGCTTTGTTGTGATGCACACGTTCTTGGAACACATTTTTCCATTGATTGATGCATTAGAATAGTAATATGTTGTTGTTATATAGAGAAATATTGTTTAATATCTTTCTCAATGTACAGAGTTAGAATGCATTAACTGTGGCTTGATTGCTTTGATGGGCACCAGCTTAATAGAAAATCCTATAAAAATTAGATTTAATGACTGAATGTTTGCGAAAATCCAAGGTGTTGTTCTCTTTCTCTTTAGTATGTATCATTTTGTTGGTAAAGTTGGTACAATTTGCATGTAGACATTAATAATTGTGGCGGTCTGGTCTTCTCTTTTTTGTTATGCTTTTGTTGTTGGCTCTTTTGTCTATATTATTATATCTCATGTTATGCCACTTAAAACTTTATGTTGTTTTTTATTTTCCGGATGACATGTTTTCTCTTTGTATACCAGACAATACTTTATTTCCTTATGTTTCAGTTTAAATGGATTAAATTCTGGTGTTGCAAATTTTTAGTATGCAATGTATTAGTAATACAAAACATTCATTTTTTTAAAGTACAACTTTCTATTGCATATATTACATTTTAATTCGTCATACTTAGTTGCCCTATACTTAGTTTCTATTTCGCTTATTTGTCTATACAAAGAGGAATGACAGAGCTATCATATGCAATAGAGAGAGAAATAGATAATATATCTAAGACGTGAAACATTAGATTGATACTTGATTGAGTTCTATTTGAGCTGTTTTACTAGTTGCCTAGTTTGTGTGGATAAGTCAACAAGCAATAGCATCCACTTTATAAAAGGACATAATGAATGCAGGCAACTTGTTTACTATTGCATTTTTTGAATTTTCTTTTGAAATAGTTGCTTGATCAATGAAATTGGCGTGTTCAAAATATTTTGGACTTTTTCCTAGAGTTGGGATTTAAGGACATATTTTTTTGTGTTTGAAAATTATATGCACTAGACCTATTATTCATTTTTGTAGCAGGGCAGTGTCTATCTAAGCAATGAATTTAGAGTAAATTCACTGTATGCTTGTAGAAGGAAGAATACCTAGGTCAAAGATCTAAAATATTATTGCTTTATCTGGTAACAATAGACTATGAGACATTGGCATTGGTCCCTATCGCTAGTATTACAGTGATGCCTTCCATGCAATGCTCAGATTATAGAATTTCATTATAGAAATATTTAGTTTATTGTTTATTGTTGCAAGGGCTAACGGGCCAAGTGGGTACAATAAATTACATATGTTAGAAGCAAGTTCTTGTTGACAGTGGGGGCAATGAACACACTAATTTTCTTTATTGTTCACTGAATTCATTATAAACAAAGGGAAAGAATGATACAAGAATATGATCTTCCATTTCCTTGTTCAACAATTAACTATATTTGCAGTTACATAGATCTTTGCCTTTCTCTTCAATTGCACAAAAACATGTTACTTTTGCAATCAAGAATATGCATAATTACAATCACCAGATATGCAATTGATTGCTTAAGTATTTGTGAAAAGCCCTTTGGAAAAAGTTGCATAATTTTCATAAATAGCAATTAAATATTTGCAAAAATATACAATGTTGTATTTTCCTAATTTACTTAAACAAAATTGAACAATAGACATAGTAGCATTCATTGAAATAGTTATAGATTGATACACAAGTGTCCCATATCCAATACATATTATACAATTGCAAAGTTAACCTACTCCAACATGCAATGAACATATAGTTAATTCATGAAATGTTAGGCAAGTGATGTGTTTTGTTTTTGCTTATTGTCATTTAACCCATGAAATCTTAGGCGAGTGCTAGAATTTGTTTTTGTTTATTATCACTTTTTATCGTTCGTTGGCAAGCTTTTGGATACTTTATCCTTTTGCATGTTTGTTACTCTGTAAAAGTCGAGTATAGATGAATGGGTTTGATGTGTCTTTATGATACTTGATAAGTACATGTATTTCTTGTTGTCCTTAAATCTTGACTATAGAAAAAAGGCAAAAATATTTTAAACAGTACAATTTGAGTGGGGAACCGACTATTTGAAAAGAAAGTGCAATTGATGCAATAGTAAACCTGTCATTCAGTAGGAGCTAATAAAAGAAAAAATATTTATATTATACAATTTGATACATTTCCAAAGGTTGTGTATCATTCATTTTTGTTAAAGCATCATTCATTTTTGTTAAAGCAAATCAGCAGATTAGGAACCCATTATATTTTTTGTAAAATTCAATTATTGCATGCAAATTATGCCATCCTTAGCAACAAGGTATTGGTTATAGAAGAAATCAATGCATGTTTAATGCACTGAATGCTATAAATATTGCATCATAAATAATAGTATATTAAAAGCAATTTTTGCAAGATAGAGGTTCTGAAAAATTGACATTATATAGAAATCCTACAAACGTAGCCAATAGGTTGATAGCTACTTTTGTTCTATTGCGACTAGAAATATAATTCACTATTATAAGGCCCAATTGTACAAATAGGTACAGTGGATAACAACGAACATGAAACAGTTGAATCCAACAAGTAGGTTACAATTGCAAGAGTCTCATTTGCAATTGAGCTCGATAATAAATATTTATTTTATCTCTTTATTGCTTCATGTAGGAATATTGTTTTTACCTATTAAAGAAAATTGTAAAAATAAGACCATATTATATATTTTGGAAATAATGCCACCTTTCACAGAAAGCTAGCAGATGCTGAAGCAGTCAATGCATGTTTCATGCATTAAACAGTATGGCTCGTAGATAAGAAACAAAAGTCTACTAAATGCAAATTGTGGAGGATAATATGTTATTGATAAATGTGGAACACAGAAGCATATGTATAGGAGAAATTTCCTATTGATGATTGGTCAACCTGTTAGTTTATCATACTTGATAACTAGATGTATTGCTCATTGTTACTTAGAAAACTTAGCAGAAATAAAACCCAACACTCGCATAAGATTTCATGGATTAGTACCCATCAGCTCTCCAACACATATCGTGCAATTTGTATGTAATGGATTAAACATGTATTCACTGCTTCATGATCAAATATTTCCCAGAATATATAATGTCCCCTTATTTTTCTAATTTAGTTAAAAGAAAATGAATAAACTATAATTTTCAAGCACAAAAAATATGAGCATAAATCTCAACTATAGGAAAAGGACAAAAATATTTTAAACAACATGATGTAATTGGCCAAGAGACTAATTGAAAATAAAATGCAATGGATGCAATAGTAAAGTCATGGACTACATACTTTTGTTTCCTTGAACCTTGTAACAGCAAGCAATAGCTTTGGTTTAAAATTTTCACATATGAACAGATAACATGGAGATCTAAAAACATACAACCTTTTGAACAAGCAATAAACAAACAAGAATTAAGTATGCATTTGTTGCTTGCTTACTTGCCAGCCTTCAAATACATCTTGGATATTTTGCATTTAATGGATATAAATTGAGAAGTGTCTAGATTATAGAATTTGATTTGTCTACAAGTGTTATGTATCAATTGCATCAATTGCATTTTTTGTGACAAAGCTTTCACATATTGCCATTTAATTTTAAATTTTTTGCCAAAAAAAATTGTGTGCTTTTATGTTTTATGTTTATGGATAGCATATTCTATGTCATGGACTATGCTCATCTGTGTATTTTGTAACTATAACAAGGACCATTGGTTGTAACCAAAGTGGGTGACAAATATTTGTATTGCTACAAATAGACTTGGTTCTTGAACAACAAGATGCAAGGTCAAAGTCTTGTATCTTTCTCTTGCTTTGTTTGCAATGAAATATAATTCTCTCAAGAAACTAGCTTTACAGATAGACACATGTACATAGTAAATGACATGCCATGTAATTCATAAACATGAAACTATTTTTCCCTTATGAACATGTTTCTTTTGTAGATAGAAATCTATGTAATTGTAATCATGGGATGTGTAATTTATTGGTTAAATATTTGTGAAACATGTATTGCTTCTAAGATTGCGAGGAAGAGGAAAAAGAGGAGCTATTTTGGTTTGCAGAGAATGCAGGGAAATGCTATAAAATTTGTAGCATTTGTCATGACTTTAATATTCCTGACATTTGTCAAGAAGTTATGTAAGTCATGGTGTTTGCCATGATTTTTATAGCATTTCTAACTACATGCACTAGAGAGAAAGAGTGTTTTGATGCATGTGCCTCGGATTTTTGACATGATGACTATGTGCATAACATGTTTCATATATGTCTACTTCAGCATGGGTGATCCAAAAAATGTGTTTTTCACTCCCAACTATATAATGTTCACATGTTTTTCTGATTTCCATATGCTAATATGAAGAGTAATCGTGCTGCAAAAAAAAAAAAAATTAGATTGGCCAAGTGAATATTAGAAATGAAAGTGGAAAAACTAAGAACTGAAGAATTGTCTATAGAAAAAAAAAAAAAAAAACCATGTGTATCTAGATCATAGGATTTGATTTGTTTCCAAGTATTATGTGTCAATTGCATTAACTACATTTTGTGCATGAAAGTTCATACAAATTCGATTTAATGCTTAAACGTAAAATTTATTATGTGCTTTTTTGTTTGATGTTTATGGATAGCATGTTATATGTGATGGACTATGCTCATTGGTCTAAATTGTAGTTGTAACAAGGACCATTGGTTGCAATCAAATTGGGGACGAAAGATTCATATTGTTGTGGGTGGACCTAGTCTTCAAACAACATGATCCAAGGTCAGATTTTTGTATCATTCTCTTGCTCTCTTTGCAATGAAATTTAAGCCTTGCAATGCATGTAAGCATTATCTATTTGGAGAGTTGTGAATAGTAAAGGACAACGCTTTTTCAAGAACCTGATTTGCGGAATAGACACATGGGCAGAGTTAGTGACATCTTATGTAATTCATAAACATGAAACATTTTTCCCTTGATGACCATGTTGCTTTTGCAAACAAGGATATGCATAATTGTAGTCATGGAATATTGAGTCCATTGGTTAAATATTTATGAATAACTATGATTTTCTTCTAATGTCGTAATTTTTTTAAATGAAAACCAATAATAGACATAGTGTGTCAGAGAGTCCATTGGAAAATTTAACACAATTTGCATTAGTGATTAAATATTTGTTAGCATATACAATGTTCTACTTTCCTAATTTACTTAATCAAACATGGATAGTATGTGTGCTACAACCAAAAGAAAAACAAATAAATCATGGTTCTTAAAAGCAAGACAAGCAAGTTTGTTTAAGCAAGTGAACATTACTAATGAAAATGAGTAATTGAGTGCCAAAGCTCATACAACTTAGATTTAATTCTTGAATATTCTACAAAATTTATTGTTTGCTTCCCTATTGCATGTTTATCAATGGCATGTTCTATGTCGTGCATTGTGCTTATCTTATTGAATTGTACCTGTGACAGGAACCATCGGTCGCAATTGAAGTGTAGGACAACGATCTATATTGTTGTTATTAGACTTGGCTCTTCAATAACAATCTGCAAGGTAAAAATATTGTATCATGCTCCTGCTTTGTTTGCAATGAAATTCAATTATTCCAATGTGCGTATGAATTGGAAGACCTATGAACAATAAAGGAGAATACTGGTTCAAGAATCAAACTTTCTAAAGAAACAAATGGGCATATTATATGGCATGCTATTCCATTCATAAACATGAAACTATTTTTTTTCTCTAAAGCACGTTACTTTTGCAATCAGAAATATGCATAATTATGATCATTGTTTTGCTATTTTTCTATCTTTCTTAAATGAATACTAATAATAGACCTACTACATTAATGATGCACTTGTTGTTGTAGTTCCAAGCAGTGCATTGGCAAATGTTATGTAATTTCCATTCGATGATTAAATGTTTGCCAAAATATATAGTATCATATTCTCCTAAATTAGTTAAACAAAAATGTATAGTAGGGCTAGGGCAAGAGAATTCAATTTGATTAGTGCCCAAGAAAATATTAGAATTACAAATAAAAAAATTGAGAATTAAATGCATAATTCATGTGAACCCACGGAATTTGCAAACATATATAATGTTGTATTCTCTAAATTTACTTAAATAAGATTGAGTAGTAGACATAATAACATTTAATGCAATATCTATACATTGATAGACAAGCATGCCATATACAACAAATGTCATATAGTTGCAAAGTTGACCTACTACAACATGCATTTTACATATAGTTAATTTATGAAATGTTAGGCATACTTGGAAATCACAGTTTCTCTCATTTTCTATTAGTTTCAGTAGGTCTATTTTTCATTTTCCTTTAACCAAATTATGAAGATAGGGCGACATTATATACTGTGGAAAATATTTAATCAAGGGATGCATATTATGCAAGTTTTTGCGGCGTGTTGTTGAGTACTAAAACAGAGAATGCATGTTTAATGCACTAAATTAAAATTCATGATATGTGTTAAATAGCTAGCACGAACAAAAGCAAACTATGCATAATTAATTCATGGAATATGAGACAAGTGTTGGTTTTTCTTATTGTTTGTTGAAAATCTTTTATGCTTTGAGCTATGAATTGTTGTCTTTGAACTATTGAATAGCTTGTCCATTTAGCAAAAATTAAAAGCAACAGTTACCTGAGATTTCATGAATAAACTTTGTAGTTAATGCTTGTGTACTCATCACTTCTTAAACATTGCTCACATAAATTGCATTTACTAGATCAAATATTTATTCACTGGTTCATGATTAAATATTTTTGACACCTTATACCATATGCTTAGTTTGCTAATATATCTAAACAAAAATAAATAATAGACCTATTCCAACTAACACAATAAGAAACTATTTCAAAAGAAAATTCAACACATGCAAATGTAAGTCTCCCTTTCAACAGAAAGTAACAATTGCAATTGTGAACCATGAACCACATAGACAATGATAAAATTTGTAAAAAGAATGAACCACTGTCATAAATTTTTGTAAAGATTCAGTTATCAAATAAAAAATTTGCATGCTTTGTTGATAGGCTATTGGCCATCTAGGCAGTAAACACATAATTAATGCATTGAATGTGTCCATGGTCAACAAGACTCTACTCACAACATATGTCATAAATTGTTCCCAGTTTCCTTGTTGGCTTTTGTAACAATAAGCAATATTATTGGTTATCAAGTATCACAAACACATAGACAAACCAGTCACTAGGAAAGCTTAAAATTAAGTTGCCCAATTAAATATTTGTCACAATATATAATGTTCCCCACCATATATAAATTTCTCTTGTTTGCCTATTTTACTCTAAAAAAATGAAAAATTGACCTACTCAAACCAATAGAGAAAGAGATAAACCATAATTTGGCAACACAAAAAATATGCGCTTAAATCTCGACTATAGGAAAAAGACAAAAATATACTAAACAAAACAATCTCATTGGCCAAGCGGCTAATACAAAAGAAAATGCATCAGTTGCAATAGCTATTTTTTTCTATTCGTTGGATCCCATCCACTATTCATTTTTGTTAAAGTAATTTACGAAAATAGGAGAACATTATATATTTTTCAATTATTTATTCACTGAATGCAAACATGCTTAATGCATTAATAGTGTGACTGGTGATTCAAAACAAGTGCAAAAACTTGTGTGTTTTTAGGTCTATATTCTCCTGTTGCATGTTTCATAAGTATGTCAGGCTCTACAATTGTGCAAAGGCTATACAATTTTCTTTGAACGCCTTTCACAAATAGCATAGTTTTTTGTGGCTAAATCAATAAGCATTAAAACTAAAAACATTGGTCAGCTTGATTTAAACTATGTAAGCATTTGATCCATTGACTGTGTATTCAGTGCTCCAATGGCTATTGGCCTATTAGCAAAGTTTGCAAAGACTGTATTTAATGCCTTGATGTTCACAAAAAAATATTGTGTTGGTCTATTTTTTTCAAATTTTATCATTTTTTTATATGTTTAATACTTATGGACAGCACATAATTCATTTAACATGTATTGTCTACATCAATAATTGTGTCTTCCTATTCTATCAATTTACTTTGATAAAAATGAATCAAAGGCATACGTCAAGCAATAGAAAAAGAGATAAATTCCTTATTGTCTTTTAGTTGCAAATGAAACCATTGCACTATGACATTTAATTTGTCCATTTTGTGGTTAGTTGTTGCATTATTAAACTATTCACATTTGTCCTAAAGAAAATTTTCTTTTGATAATGTTCTTTGTCTTGTAAACAATAGAACATTTATGCCTGCTTCAACATTCTTTACAGAATTTGTAGATCATATTCTTGGGCATTAATCAAACAAAAATTTTGTCTCCACTCTGTAATGTCATGCATTCACATGTAATAATTTTTTCCATTTTCATTATTTATGCACTTATTCAAGAAATACATGAAGAAGCATTTATGTATACACCTATTCACTATTAACATATTACATGGTATTAAAATTGATACATACCACTAGGCTGAGTTTATTGTTTTGTTCATACTTTTGAATATTGTAAACATATTATATTTTTAGTCATTTGCTTGCATAAAGAAGAGTAGCACATGTACTTTACGCAATAGTAAAAGAAATCAATGATACAATTCAGACATGAAAGATTTAGTTCATAATTGATTAGGTTTTCTTTAACTCTTTGAATCCAATAAACAAGATTTTTCTAATCAATTGTTAAAACCTAGAAAGACTTTGTTGTCTGTTATTAAATATACTATTCACTCTTACAATACATTTTTTATTAATTATGATATTGATTAAGCATTAATTGCTTTATGTTTATGGGTTGTATATAGCATGTCATCGAGTATGCTCGTTTGTTTCATTTTTTCCTCTAACAGGACCCATTGGTTATAATTTGAGCGTGAGACAAAAATTTGCATTGTTGCAATTATAGTTGATTGTTAAACAAGGGAATATAAGGTTAGCATCTCAGAACATTGTTGCTTCTTTGTTTATAGTTCAAAAATTAACATATATATAAAAGAATAAATTTCTTTCCCTTTGTTTACATGCATACTACATAAGATTCAACATATATGCATATTAAGGCTTATTAGCATTTCCAAAAATCCAGTTCTATATGCTTTCTGAATAGAAACAACCAAAAATCTAGTTCTATATGCTTTCTGAATAGAAACAAGATATGAAAGTATGGAAACAATAGACGCTGATAGATATGAATATGCAAAGTGCTCACAAGTCTGTAATATAGACAATGTACTAAAAGAAAATGGACTATGTAGAGTAGGTACATTTAAGTAAAATGTAGGAGACTACTTGTTTGATTCATTACAAACACTATTAAACAATCAATAAACATCAATAGAGCTACGGAGAGGAGCAACAGATTACTTTTTGACTTCTTTAGCAAGAAAAGATAAAGATGCAATTAGATCATACGAGCTTGCACTAGACCCCGAAAGTCTCTATATATTGCACAAAGTGCATGACCAGAACACATATCTTTGCACTATCTCCCCACAAGGCCACAAGTTGTGAATGATGAAAGTGGCCTGTGGGGAGATGTATTTTGTATTTAGTGGCTATCAAAGTGGCTGAATATATAGATATTTGTTTGGTCAATAACATCAGGGATAAATTACTTGCACTTTAACAATGTGCCCAGTTTACCAAAATATTCCATTTTGTTTCATGATACAACCCCTCAAAGTGGGAATTTCTATTCGTTTCTAAGAATTTAGCCACAAAATCCAAATGCACAACAGCCAATTAGGTTAAATCAACTTTAAAAACTAATTAGAAACAATATACAATATGAAACTACGAATGCTAACAAAAAGAAAAAGTTAGAGAGTGGCAAGAGCAAATCTTTTTATACACTCAAACATGAGAATCTCAATCACAACTCTATTGTAAGACTGCAACACCTTAAGCATTTTATTAGAAATAAAAATAAATAAAACCAACCTATGCCTATTAGATCAAATAAGGGTAATAAAATTTCAGCGATAGAGATTTACGAAACAACAATTCAAGATACACCAAAATACACATGCAAAATTTGCCAAATGTTATGTTTTAGCAAAGATACTAGAAAATTCGAAGACAAGCAAAAGGAAATATATTATGAACTAGTACAGTCAAGATCCATAGCATTGATAGATTGCATATGCCATATATGCTATTCTGCACTGAAACAACTCATTATACCAAAGTACGATGTACCATGGAAAATTTGAACTAATAAACCATTGTCATATGCCCAACTTTTGTCCCAACTAGAGGAACAAATTTTATCACTTAGAATTGCATTTGCACAGATCTAGGAACTAGGGTCCAAAAGATCTCAAATTGGTCTAATAGGATCTATCATTAATGTCCCTATCAACATTAGCATTATACAAAGGGCATTACCACAATGAACCAATAACATGCAAACAATTGTTGTATCACTCAAGAGACGATTGGAATACAAAAATGCATTTCAGAAGGGCATGGTATGGCCCAACCTCATCATGGAAGCTTTGGCCCAATTTTCAAAAACAACACTATACAAAATGCAAAATGTCCAAATAAACAAAGACTGGGAACATTTTCTACATACCAATGATGATCTTGAAGAAAGTATTGGGCCTGTCACAATTGAAACTGAGTCAGACAGTGACATGGAACTTGAGAATCCATTTGAAACTTTGGTCCATGGATTCACATAATCTAGAAGTATACATAGCATGCAAGACAAAATCATTGAAGTTGCACCTGCAGAACAAAACTATCTTGTTGGAATATTTAAAGAGAAATATGTTGAGGAAATGAATTTCCAAACATTATTCTTTTGCAAGCCATGTGATTATTGTTGCCCTCCTATAATGATTGAACAACTAGGCCCTTACAACTGTGATTCATAGATTAGACATCTAACTTGAATAGCTATCTCAATCATCATGAAGGTGCATTTAACTTGTCAACCCAGGGATGTAAACTTGAAATGGGTCAGCACAGTATGTGTACTAGGAATCCAAAGTAGCCATATTCATCCTACAACTAAGAAAGACACAATGTTGAAAGTAAATTGCTTGGAAGGAAATAACATAAGTGTTGAGAATCAACAATAACTATACTAAGCTGAAATACATGATAGAAATGAAAATTTGAGCGAACAAACAAGAAACTACTATGTCTGCTTTGGCTGAAGGAACATACACATAATGGAATTCTAGTGGCTGCAGGAACATATAGTGCCAAATTCTTAACTAATTACCAAACAGAAAATAATAACTAAACTAAAGGATGGAATACTCACCAAGTGGGCCCCCTTGGATGAGTATCCCTTAAAACAAATGTAAACTCAAATGCACAAAATTATAACTTCATTTTATTCATTGGAAAAAATGAATACAATCGAGCAACATGACTGTATTACTAAAAAACTAAGAATGCGAGTACATCATCAGATTAAGCAACCTCTTGCAAAGGAGCATCCGAGTCTTATTTATAAGAAAAGAAGCTACTAACTAATCACCTAGCAAGGCATTCAACTCCAACAAATTAGGAGGATTCCACTTTAGGGAAAGCATAAAAAGTGGAGAGGCGGTTACGCATGCATGGAATCTGGTCAAGCATGTTTTCCTTAACGCAAATTTAGCACAATAGTAACACCTATATTTTCTCAACAAATAATTAAGGCCATTTACAAGGCGGTTATAATTTTGATTTGAATGAGGAATCTCCCACCATTGAGAGTCTTCCCTCTTTGAATGATCACCTTGTTGATCGTTATGGTGAATGACCAACTGGTAGAATCTTCCTCAATTGCAGGCCTCTAATTATATATGCATGGAAATATTAGTACACATAATAAGTACATATTTGTAACTATCTTAAAGTGAAATTCATTATTCCACATGTAAAATTAACATAGATAGTTCATATAGCATGTCAATGTCATTTAAAGGTTATGAAAATAAGCTTATGCCCAATATTTATGGTTTTGAGGAAATATCATAAAAAAGGTCAACATCCAAGCATCAAAGTCTATGACAACTGCAAAAAATGGATAATCAACTCTATCAAAATTGAACCATAAACTAGACTCATCAATAATGACATACTAAAAAACTTTACATATCACAAAATCGCACAATGGGAAGTTTTACAATCAAACAAAAAAATTGCACATCACAACAAATATATTATTCAAAACTATCAAGATACTGATACTACAAGTCTTGTCTACAATGTCCATAAGAATACGAAAGGGACAACTAAAAGGACGTGAGCTAGTTGCAAAGGACGTGAAACAAAAACCAAACCTTGAAAGAATTCTAAAATCAGATATTGGATACGTTGACTTCAAAAGCATAAGAATATCTCTAGATTATACATAGAAACTTAAGAAATATGTCTTTGCAATGATATGCCAGCTAGGACCACCAACATTTTTCCTAACTTTTAGTAGTGTTGAACAAAATTGGGATCCTTTGATAAAAACACTACAAGAATTACACAAACAACATCAATTAGATCAAAAACAATAAGAACCAATTGCTCAAATAAACATTGACAAATTTGAACTGATCAAGAAGGATCATATTACTTGGGTATGATACTATAGACACATAATAAATGCAATGAAAAAAATGATGCTTATAGATGACCCCATGTTTGGAAATGTTACTCATTACTTTTCAGTGACTAAGTTTCAAAATCAATGAAATGAACATGATCATATGCTAATATGGTTAAGAAATGCACCAATCTATACAAAAAATAATAACATAGACATCATAGCTTTTGTTGACAAGTATATTACTTGTAGAACTGATCATTTGCAAGTTGACTTGGCTAGTTTGCAAAGGCATCATCACACAAAGAGATGCAGAAGACCAAGGAAAATAGTTTGCAGATACAATTTCCCTTTACCACCAATGCGAAAGACACAAATACTTTCACCAATATTAGAGAAGACTGAAGCAATAACTTCAAATGTTGTCAACATGTACTCCATAGTGCGAAAAGAAAACTATGACAATAAATACACCTTAGACATTTTTTTAAATGACATGAACATGTCTAAAACTGATTATATAACAACTTTGAGCTCACAATAAACAAGACAACACTTTTTTTACAAAGAAAACCATCAAAAATATGATGGAACGATAGTTTCACAAGGACAATGCCACACCTTTGGAAGGCCAATACAGACACCCATTTTGTACTCAATGCATATGCTTCAGCAATGTACTGCAACTCTTAAATAACAAAAGTAGATAAATCAATGACATATGCATTCAAAAGAATACATAAGGACCACCAGCAAACAAATATTGATGCAAAAAAATTATTGGTAAGCTTGGAAATGCATTGTTGAACTTGCAACAAATGTTAGCATAACAAGCTACGCACATTGTTTTATCACTTCCACTAAACTTTAGCTCAATAAAATGCATTTCCATTGACACGCGATCCTATAGCAACTGTACATTCATTCTAAAATTTGTCAAACAGTTAAACAATGAACCAAGTGATTCATAAAACATTTTCTCAAAATCTATAATGAAATATTATTTAATACGTCTTGAAACATTGATAGACATTTTTCTTGTAGAATTTTTTCAAGCTATAATAAAAATGGAACTACAGTTAATTCAAGAACTAAACCAAGGGTAATACGTTTTATTAACTTTAACAAGCACTTGGACTAGCAAAATCATTGTAGAGAGAAATTGATGCTCTATGTACCATTTACAATAAATGAGATTACACTTAAACAAAACTTTGACACATGGGAACATGCATACATGCATCATGAAAAAACCATTATAAAAAATTGTGTAAAGTTCACCCAGAACAGAAGTTTTGCATGGGTGAGATATAAAAGGAACTTAAAGATGTTGAGTCCCTTGACGATAACAACAACAGTAAGTCATTCACACCAAGGAAAACTAGCCAAACAGAACAATATGACATCCAAGCAGACCTTCCAAACATACAATGAGTAAAACCAAATACAATGTCACACAATGCATTTGAAATTGCTAGACACCCACAAATAATTGATAACAATGAATACTACAAACTTAGACAAATGTTGAACAAAGAACAACAAGCAATTCTTAAAGATGTTATAATGAAAAAGATGAATAACATTGTCAAACCTTTGCATTTGTTCTTGACTGGAGGAGTTGGAACTGGAAAGACTTTCACAGCAAAATCTATATACCTGGCTCTAATTCGCATTTATAGAAAATCAATTGATAGCAATCCAGACAAACCAAAGGGCTTATTAACTGCATATATGGGTAAAGCAGCTTACAACTTAGGTGGAGTCACATTACATTCAACATTTCACATACCATTTCATACATTATATTTTCTACCCTTGGCATCTGAGCCATTGGACAATATGTCCAAGCACTACGATCAATTATGTGTGCTCCTTATAGATGAGATATCCCTAGTAGGCTCAACATTTCTACGTCACATTGATAGACGAATACAAGATATAATGCAAATGCCTACAGTGTACTTTGGAAACCTTGATACAATTTTCTATGGTGATATTTACCAAGTGCAACTCGTACTTGAATCCATTGTATTTGAGAATAGACCCACTATCACTGAATTGATACCTTAAAAAATTTTGGAGAGACAATGTAAAATTCTACTCATTGCTCACAACTATGAGACAAAAGGATTAAAAGTTTATTGCAATTCTTAACTGAATACAAAAAGGCTTACAAACTAATGATGGCATAGACTATCTTAACCAACTTTGCTTTCATCCTACACCTTTAGACCCAACACTTCCATACTTGTTCTAAAGGAAAGTTGATATAGAGGCACATAACCATAAAATGATATTGTTAATTTCTAGTGAAATGATAGTGTTAAATACAATAGACGAGTATGAGGAAAACCATAATGCAATATAGATCTATAGCCATACAACTACTCTTCCACCTCAAATATACTTGAAACAAGATATTCTTGTTGAAATCTATGTAGGGAACTATAATACACAAGATGGTCTGTTCAACGAGACCAATGGAGTATTTAAAGCATATACAACATATAATAACATTGATATTGTTTGGCTTAAATTTTTTGATCCAATAATTGGGCAGCAACTACACCCAAAACTAGCACAATATTACACTAATCTCATTGACAAGGAATGGGTTCCTATATTGTGCATTACTAGATCTATTCAAAAGATTTCAACGAACAAGAAAAATACAATTAGAAAATAATTCCCAATACAGCTAGCATGTGCAAGAACCATTCACCGATCACAAGGACTAATAATGCAAGTTGTGGCTTTTGACCCTATAGGCATAAGACAACATGGCTTAACTTACACAACATTATCACGGACAAGGACAATAGACTCATTATTTTTGCTAAAACCTTTATCATCAAAAACTTCAAAGTTAAGTGCAAGGTACATGAAGAAATGCATCATTTGTAGACAAGTGCATAGTGGCAGCTCTATATCCAACCTACATGTACACACGATGCATCACAATTGCTACTATGTACATTGAATACTCGTTCATTACATCCGCATGTACATGACATTGTCAATGACTACGACATAATGCAATCCAACATTTTGTTTTTACAAGAAGTACATGTGCAATCCTTCCAGCCTAGTATATTATCACAATATTTTAATATCTTTGGTATGAACATAATACATGGCATAAAAACATTTACCAAAAAACATATTTTCATATCAAAAACAAAACAACACATCTCTACGAATATTGAAGCAATCACAATCACAATACTACAAAACATTATTGAACTTAATATATGTAATATTTATGCAAGGCCCAATACTTCTATTCAAGAAATAATCACAATTCTACAATCTATAGTTGCATACATAGGTACAAAAAACATATTGTATATTGTGGGCGACTTTAATGTAGACATTTGTTCGCAAAACATAAGCAAAACAACACTTGAAAATTTCATGCAAACTAACACAATTCATTTTTTGTTAGACAAATCACATAGTCTACAGAAGTTGTTGATTGACCACATCTGGTCAAATTCAATGACAACTATATGCAATATTTATATATCATAGGCATATTGGACTGATCACTTTCCTATTTTCCTAAAATTCCACTACGTTGGTTAAATCAGTTCAACATGATAACATACACAAGCATTTATTACTAAAAAAAATTCTAATAAATTCAGCAATACTGAATCACTGGGTTGTAGGAAAATCATGGAACAAATAGAAAGAGCACAAGAGCAAGAAAAATAAATGGAGGAAGACACAATAAAATGGTAAACAATCTATCCTATTTTCCTGTAGCATGCATTTTTACATTGTTTGGATATAACTTTTACATCTCTCTTGATGTTTGTAGAACAAAAATCAAGAAGACTATATCCATTGAAAATTTGAATACAAAAAAAATTGGCAACACATTCCAAGGTGACATCCTTTTTGTCTACAAAGCAACATTGGAAAAATTCAATAGAACACGTAAAGTTCTACATGCATATCTCATTGACCTCAAAGCGTAAATGATGATTACACCAAATATCAGTGGATACCTTGTACAAGAACATGAGCAGAAAATAGTTACATGAATGGGAGTTTCAATATTAGGCTTTAAAATTACTCCTAGGATAGATTATGATAGAGGGGATTGCAATTGTATACTAATATTGATAGACACAAGCACAGTTGAAATCCTACCTCGCTTTTCAACAAACTACCACTTCATTCCAGATACTGCAATTAGCCAGCTACTAGCAGCAACAAATCAGTATCCAATTGGAACAATAGGTTCTCTAGTTGTTGGTGCTAAAAAATTCATAATCTAGTATGCAATTGATATCAAATATGGCATAACAGAATCAGACAAAGAATAGGTAAAAAATCTCAACCAACATATGCCACTAATTCATTATAATATTTTTTATGTCGTTGCTTGCTTTAATAAAATTTATTTGTAAGAGATGTTAACTTTGTCATTATCATGCAACTATAGCTACGTTCAACTCATGAAAATAAATATTTGAAAATAGAGGAACTCCTACATAAGAACAAAATCCTAGCCTTTCTTTTCAAAAATATCTTAAAAAGTGCCAATCAAAAAATCATGTTTCACATGGGTCGATCAACGTTTATCTGCAAATTGAATAACAAAAGAACATTGGACAAGTTAGCTAACTTGTTGCAATTAACATTTAAGGTCACTCTTTAAAAATATTTATGCAATTTCATTTATAATTTATCAAACTGATGCTGCTAAATATCTATGTTCAAATGTTTCAGGTTTTAGGGACATTAAAAGAAGCAAATGCAGTGTCGAATCCATTTGAATCTTTTTTCCCAAGTTGCAAATATAAATTCAATACTTACGGTGCACTCCAACAAGAATTTTCTCATTGCAACCATTGTGACAAGGAGGTGAAATAGGTATACATACTTTATCCCAAGGCAATCATCACAACAAACGACAAGCAAATAGTCCATTGTTCAATTTGAAGCAATGTGTTGCGACAACTCTTGCCTATCCTTCAGGACATTAAATATGAAAACTACATCAATTAAAATTCAATAGTGATATTTTCAATACGAGACTTTGTCACCAAAGGGTGTTTCACTCCTAATCAAAACAATGTTATCATAGAGGCCATATGCCTAACTGAGTAAAGAGTATATGCCACAGCAAGGTACAAAGCAATACTGATTCAAATAGTCTTGTTTCTTTTCAAACTTCTCATATTGTTTATAATTATATTAAAAAAATACCTTTCATACTAAGTATAATAATGATAATATAGGTGGCAGAGAAGCAGAAACAAGTAAAAGATCATCTGCCCTTGGACATGTAATCCCCCCCCCACGCAACCCTAGAGGAAGTTTCAATTCACAATAAAAGCGTACTATTTTTTTTTTATTAAAGTGAATTAAACATACATGTTCATCTACAATCGACAACATCCCCTAAGGCTACATAACCTAGATTACTTAAACCCATACAACATACATCATTATAATCCTTGCATTTAAATATTTTAAGAAATAATTGTTTATACAACATACAACAATGAGATAAACATCCAAGATATAAATTCATTAACTTAAACAACTGGTTACATCACTCACTCCCAGAATGAGGCAATAATACAAAAGTGTTACAATTACATAATTCCACCTCGTAAACACGTGAGGGGTAAAATAACTTATTACAATTATGAAATACCACAATGCTTGAATTAAAAATAAGAACCGCAAGATGTCCAACTGGATGTCTCGCCACCAAGTATTGAAGATAAAGGGAGACCCAATAGTGTATGGTGCATGTTCCACCCAACCAAGTGGTACCTGAAGGTCCACCCCCCATGATAGGTGATAGTGACAATGTAACATGGACAAAGATCTACAACCTCTAACCAAAGGCAGACTCATACTGACGCATACTGACTCAACCAAACACATGCACAATATAAGTCTAACACTAACATGGTCACATTGCTTCCAGACATATAATTAATCAAGTATGATAAGGAATCCATACACACAAAACAAAACCCAATGTTATCATACACAGAGTGTCATCGCACAGTTAGTCATGAGATCTCCTCTGGGCATTCTTCATAGGCTCTGGAATTCCTAGTGGCCTCTGAAAAATCTCGGCCCTCATGCTTACTCATGCGGAATCGACTACCTCTCATGAGGACAAGATAGTTGACCTTTCCATTCCAGACCTTCCCACTCATCCCAAGTCTAAACGAGCCCTTGTGTCTATGAGTAAGGCTAAGTTATCTTGATTAGTGTAAAGTGAATCCTAATCATCTAAGTACATCACTTTAGTTATCACTTGATTAAATCACTTTTGAAGGTTACCTAGTTTACCTCTTTGGGCTCTGGCACCTAACAGAAGCCACTCTTCTAATGGATAACACACTATAAAAAACTAAACTCCAAGGGTAACTCAACTGCTTACAAACTACACAATGCAATCTCTCCTATTCTAGGAGGCAACAATTAAGGAAACTCACTCCAAACACTTTGGAGGAAACAAATCACATATAGCACTACCCAAAGAAAATACAATCAGTTGACTTAACAAAGAAACAACCCACATCCTCTGGAAGATTTACAAATTCAAACTCAAATAACCCTTTTCCCAAATCTTGAACGTAAGTAAAAATAATAACAATAAGCAAAGACAATGAAATACGCTAACTTTTGGATATATTAAATCCATTTCCCTATCTAATACTTCTCGCAGTAATTAAAATAATAGCCTTATTAAATTCAGAGAAGGAAAACACAAGTTTTATCAGAGATGAAACCTTTGATTACTTTTGATAACAACATAATTCTACTGTAAGTAATCTTTCAATTTTCCAATTTTAATATAAATATCATTCTCTATCAATTTAACCATGCACACTAATCATTTCATTTTAAATCTCCATCTAATAATAAATTGCATGCAACAAAATAACATAGGACATAATATTAAATATATATATATACCCATAGTATATATACATAAAATATATATATCAAATATATTTAATTATATATATATAAATACATTTACATTAAATATATATCTTCTATTTTTTTTTACAAAAAAAATATCAAATTGATTTACTCAAATAAAATACATCCTTATTAACATATTTCCAAAATATAAATATTAACATATCTTATATACACATATATATAATATTAATACACATATTATATTAAATTTAAATGAACAAATAAATAAAAGGGAACAAACAGAGTACCGGCGGACGGGACAACTCTGTCAACGTGCCAAGCACAAGGACCACCGACTGTACATTAAGTACAGCCGGCTGCAAGGGTATGGGGAGGCAACACTCCCCATAGGACAGTGTGTTCCCCAATGGGAGGGGCGCACTGCCTCATGGGTAGCGCGTCCCTCCCAAGTCTTAGGTGGGTGGTGGGGATTGTGACCGCCCCCACCGACCACAGTACAACCCACTGGTTAATATAAAGCAACATTGCGGAATTTGAAAATACAAAGAAAAACGCATTTCCAAAATGAAAAACACACGAATAAATTTGTCGTACGACGATTCCTAAAAAAATAAATTAATTAAATCCTCCATACTATAATGATTATATATATATATTATATGTATATATACTAAAGTATAATACATATAATGTATGTATATATATATATATATATATTTACACGGAATTTCATTATTGGTAAAATGGGGCAAATTATAAAAAAAATCACCATCTACAAGAAGAGAAAATAAAATTTTCTAGAAAACTTTCCTAATTTCACAGAGGTTAAAATAGATTACTTTAATCAATTTTCTATAATTCCTAAACAATATAAGAATGAGAAATCTAAAAGGAATCTAATTTATAACCAGAAATTCTCAAATCCTCTAGGTTTCTCCACCCAATTTCTACAGAGGTTTTTGGAAATGAATTCTTTTTTTCTACAGTGATTGAAATTTTCTAAAACAAATCTAAGTGTTGTATTACCCATAAGTTTGATTTAATAATAAACTATCAATTTCCTCAAATGAATTAAATTCTACAGAGGTTTCACAATTTCCCTGAAGAAATTTCACGGGAATAACAAAAGCTTCAAAATTTAATTAATTAATTTCTTTCCTCAAATATCTAACTCTTTTTCTAAATAGTTTTAACAAGCAATTCTTTAATCACTGCCATTTTTAAATAAGAAAACCAAGAACAAATAAAAACACAGAAGAAAACCTGGTGATGAAGCTTCGGGAAATGAGAATTTGATGGAGAGCATCCTCCAAAGCTTCCACAGCTTCTCTTCAAAGTATAGTGATTCCAATCAAGAAAACAGTCCACAACCACAACAAAATTCACCAAAATTCTCCAATGTAAATCTACAACCAAAAATTTCTTCAAACAATCCTCTGTGTAAATTTTCCCAAAAATATCCTCTCACCTGAAGAAGCTTTTTTCCTCTCCAAAATTCTCTCCATGAATGAATTTGCAACAAACTTTTCTAATTAATTAAACTTACACATGTTGGCATAATTGAAAATATCTTCAACAACCAAATCTAATTTGTATTTAATTTAAAAATTCTAAATAATAAATTAACTCCAAAATTTGAAACTAATTTCCCCAAAATAAAAATTAATTCAAAATACATTACATTATATGCTTTCTTTTAATTTACTCAACATAAAACTTAATTAATTAATTTTAATTATTTAATAAATAAATTCAACCCTTTTGGGATTAAGTTTAATTAATTAATTAAATTAAATTAAATTTTATTAGTAAATTTAAATATAATTTCTATCCACAATTTTAATTTTAATTTAAATAAATAACAACTTTTAAACAATGCAATTATTCTTAAAATTAATTTAATGAACAAGCACCTCTTAGAATCAAATATCATTCAAACAAGGTAAACCATGACTCAACAAACATGACTAACAACACACCAAGGCTAGGGCGTAAACTTGACACAACTTACCTAGCTACTATCTCACGTTCAACTTAACTATTGGATTGACATGCTCAAACCTGTGAAACCAAGTGGAGTCGATGTCTTGTACCTGCAACCTGAAAACTAAGTAAACAACATCATATGATATAAACAACATAAAATACACACTGTGAAGAGGAAATCATGGAATCGCAGGGCGCTCACAAGCGATTGATGCGAACCCATCCCCTTCACCAATACACTAAACAAAACTAACACTTCCATATTTCTCAATAACCTCAGATAAAGTCACATGTTATATCAACAAACATCATTACATCATTAAAGCATGTAAAACAAATCATCAGATAAACCACATCACACAATAATAGATCGTCGCTATATAAGTAGCGATCAAAACACAAATAGCAAAGTATGCCCAGTATCATAGTAGCTGAAACCAAAAAAAAGCATAAAAGTAGTCTGAACATGAAGCAAAATAGAGGGGTATTACATTCTCCCCCCAAACACTAGGCTTACTCCTGGAAGCCTGCAAACAAGTAGGGATATAATTCCCTAATCCTAGTCGCATCTTCCCAGGTGGATGAAGCATCATCCTTAGGATCCCACTGAACTCTGACCTGATCAATATCTCACCCTCGAAGAGCGAGCGTTCTGCGCTTCGTTACGGCCACGGGCTCCAAAGCCAGTTGCCTGTCCTCTACCTGTAAAGAATTCCAATCAAGAATGTGAGGAACATTTGGATGATATGGTTGAAGGACTGAAACATGAAACACGTTGTGAATACGTGCAAGACTGGGCAGAAAAGCAAGTTGATAAGCAACTGGACCAATCTTCTCGAGTATCTCGAAAGGTCCGACAAAGTGAGGCGCCAACTTAGAACCCTTTCCATACCGGATTGGATGGACTCTTTCATGGACACACCGGCAAGAACACTCTATCACCGATAGAAAACTATCGATCCACTCTATGCGCATCCGCATACTTCTTCTACCTATTTTGTGTTGCTGCCAAGTGCTCCTTAATCCAATCCACCTGTTGCTCCATGTCCTCCAACATCTTCGGACCTAATAATAATTTGTCCTCTAGTCAATCCTAACTCAAAGGAGTACGACGAGGATTCCCATACAAAGCCTAAAAAGGTGGCATGCCAATGGAGCTCTGGAAACTATTTTTGTATGCAAACTCTACTAAATAGAGATAATCCTCCCATCGTGTCTGCTGGTCCATAACATACATACGCAACATGTCTTTGAGGATCTAATTGACCCTCTCGGTTTGTCCATTTGTCTCTGGGTGATACGTTGAAGTGAAGTTCAACTGTGTCCCCATCGCATGTTGTAATGATGTCCATAGAGCTGAGGTAAACACTAGATCCTTGTCAGAAATAATCTGATGCGGAATATCATGCAACCTCACAATGTCCTCCATGAACACTCTTGCAACGGATGATACATTATAGGAAGAGCGCATAGGTGAGAAGTGTGCTACCTTCGTCAACCTATCGATTGTCACCATAATAGCATCATGGCATCGCGAGGAGTTGGGTAAACCAACAATGAAGTCCAACGAGATAATATCTCATTTCCACTCTGGTACAAGATGTGGTTGTAGAAGCCCTGGATGTTGGTGTTCAGCCTTCACCCACTGACACTCTAAACATCTCGCTACAAAATTTGCAATATCTTGTTTCGTCCCTGGCCAAAAATACAACTGGCAAAGATTTGCATGCATCTTCTTCACCCCTGGATGGGCTAAATAGGGTGCATGATGTGCCTCGGTCAAAACCAAAGTGCAAAGGTCACCTGCTGAAGGAATATAAATACGTTTTGAATGCCTCAATAAACCATCTACATCAAGTGCATAACCGATGAACCTGCACTCTAGAGGTCTGCCTGCCTCAATTTCTTCCCTCACATCCTGATACCAACTGTCTGTTGGAAGAGTAGCAAGAATCTGACTTCGCAAATCCACTATAAGAGTCAACTCGGATATCTCGTGCCTATGTCTACTGATTGCATCAGCTACGATGTTCTCCTTTCTCTGAATATACTTCACTTCAAAGTCATATTCATAGAGAAACTCCATCCAACGCCTTTGTCTAGCATTAAGGTTCGGCTGCATGAAAATGTACTGAAAGCTCTTGTGATCACTGTGCAGCTCAAATCTGTGCCCAAGAAGAAAGTGTAGAAGTTGTCAAAATCAACTTCAGACTCCAAGATCACCTGCATGCCAATAGATACCTGTCACAAGGAAGAGAATGGATGGAGAAAACAAATAAGGGTTTGAAGAAATATTCAACCACAAAGAAAGTATTGATTGATTGATAGATGGATAATTACAAAGAGTACATATGTCTGATTATATAAGCAAGTGCTAAACCTAAAATGCAAATGATGTTGCCAAGTGTTCAAATCACACTTCATGTGACAACAAGAAACTCTATCCAACTACCTAGGGAATGATAACAAGATGGAGATAAGTTCTAGAAAAGACACCTCATCTTCTAGAAGGGAATATTATCTCAACAACATTATTAAATGATTAAATGCAACTTAGGACTAATATTAAAACTTAAGTTAATTTATGCTAGTGTAATAAATAATTAATTACACTAACACTCCCCCATAAGTGCAACTTAGGGAGACTAGATAAGCATGCACCTAAAACTAAGATGAATGCAAGAAAGCATGAAGGGGTCCCGACAACAAGGCCTGATCAGGTACCCATGTACAAATGCAATAATGAGGTAGATAAGGAAAACCCAGTGGGACAACCCCCCTACAATGAGATAACTGCTGCAAAGAAGCACTGGAAGAACATTGTGGAGTAACATTGGAACCATAATCCGACAAGCAAGGAGAGATACTTCTGTCTACAAGAAATCATATCAGAATCATAATAATGCAACAGCAGACCCGATGCCACGGAACACTCAAAAACACCAAACTAGAACCTTGAAATCCATAAAGCAACAGTAGATGAAAAGATGATGACAAAATATGGAAGCCGTGAGTCTCGATGCCAATGTCAAACTGAGACTAAAACTTTTCCATGAGAACAGGTACCATAAAGATTCAGGAACATTAACCACAAATTTAGTGGCCCTCAAACTGAGATGGATATGATGTGGATCATTAACCATAGGCTCTTAATCTAAAGTGTGAACCGATATGAATTTGATATGTGTCAAACTAAGACAAAATATGGCCAAAAGAAACTAAGAAACTAGATTACAACCCATATGAATTGTCATCAAAACACAATGAAGATCAAAGTGCATGCACACTCTAATCAGATTATTATGCAAGAAACCCCCCTGATGGAACTTTATGTCAGTTCATTTATTACAATACCCAATGATTGCAAAAGGAGAGAATATGCAAAACATGCATAAATTAAAAATAAAATGCAAATCTACTGCATGCAAACAAAAAAGAGTGCATGCACAAACCAATGTTTACATCTGCCTCCATGTTGAAAATAACTTCAGATTTGTGTAGATGACCAAATCTGAAAACATGGCCTACACCACTATGAAGTGCTCGAAACAAGCTTTCCGTCAATATCTCATTTGCCAAAAACGGACATCGTGGCCAAAAGTTATGAATTTTTCAAAAACTGAATTTAGCTTGCAGGAAACGAATTTTCTAGCAAAAAACGTTTATTTTTATCTTGATTTTTGGAAAATCTACTCATTGTTTGTAGACAAAAATAAAAACCCAGAAATATTTTGATGTTAGAAACAAAACCCATAAATCATTTGTTGATCCAACAAGCAAAATCTGAGAAAAATATTTTTTTAACTTTCAGCCAGGAGAAAAATGACACCCGACCTTTTTTAAACTGTGATTTTCTCCAGGTCTGTGTAAGATATGCAAAATCTAAAAAATACCCAGTTCAAATTTCGATGTTGGCTACAAAACCTAGCAATCGTTTTTCCTGCAAATGAGTGAAAATTGAATTTTTGAAGCAAATATGATGACGGTTCCAATAAAAACGGCATGCAACAAACCCTTGTAGCTCCAATTAGCTCCAAACTCTTTAAACAAGAACAGACATGTAGCATAAAAGCTCTGATATCATGTAGAAGTTGTCAAAACCAACTTCAGACTCCAAGATCACCTGCATGCAAATAGATACCTGTCACAAGGAAGAGAATGGATGGAGAAAACAAACAAGGGTTTGAAGAAATATTCAACCACAAAGAAAGTATCGATTGATTGATAGATGGATAATTACAAAGAGTACATATGCCTGATTATATAGGCAAGTGCTAAACCTAAAATGCAAAGGATGTTGCCAAGTGTTCAAATCACACTTCATGTGACAACAAGAAACTCTAACCAACTACCTAGGGAATGATAACAAGATGGAGATAAGTTCTAGAAAAGACACCTCATCTTCTAGAAGGGAATATTATCTCAACAACATTATTAAACGATTAAATGCAACTTAGGACTAATATTAAAACCTAAGTTATCTTATGCTAGTGTAATAAATAATTAATTACACTAACAAAAAGTGTCTCCATCTGGTCAATGCATGGACTACCGCCGCTAACTCAAGATTATGCGTGGGATAATTCAATTCATGATCCTTAAGATTTTGTGACTCATAAGCTATAACTCAACCCTCCTGCATCAGGACTACTCCTAACCCCTCCAAGGATGTGTCTGTACAGACTACAAAGTCCCTTATGGGATCAAGTAATGCTATTATCGGTACACTGGTCAGCTTATCCTTAAGAACTTGAAAAGTTGACTCACACTGCTCTAACCATCCAAACCTCTTCCCTTTCCTCTAAAGAGAAGTGATAGGGTGCCCTATCCTAGAAAAGCTCTAAACAAACTTCCTGTAATATCCTGCAAGCCCCATAAAAATATGGATCTCTGTGACATTCGTGGGCGTAGGCCAATCTAGGATATCTTGGATCTTTGATGGATCCACAGATATACCTTCTCCTAAGATCATATGAGAAAGATACTTGATCTTAGTCTTGAATAATTCACATTTTGACAAGTTGGCATAAAGCTGGTTATCTCATAAACACTGCAATACTTGTCGCAAATGCCCCTCATGTTCCTCTACTATCCTGAAATATATCAAAATATCATCTAGGAACACAAGGACAAACCTGTCTAAATAAGTGTGGAATACTCCATTCATTAGACTCATGAAAATAGAAGGCACATTCGTCAACCCAAATGGTACCACAGTGAACTCGTAGTGACCATACCACGTCTGAAACGTCATCTTATGGATATTTGAGTCAAAAATACGAAGCTGATGGTATCCTGACTTAAGGTCTATCTTTGAAAAGATGGTAGCACCCTTGACTTGGTCAAACAATTCATCAATTCTGGGAAGCGGATAACGATTCTTGATCGTCACTTTGCTCAACTATCAGTAATCAATGCATAACGAAAGTGAACCGTCCTTCTTCTTCATGAAGATAACTGGTGCTCCCCATGGAGAAACACTAGGATGAATGAATCCCTTCTCTAACAACTCCTCCAACTGCAAGCGAAGCTCTTTCAGCTCCTAAGTGGTCATGCGGTAGGGAGCTCATGAAATAGGCTCCAATCCAGGTACTAAGTCAATCTTGAAGTCTATATCTCTCTGCGGTGGCATCCCTGGAATGTCATCTAGAAAAACATCTGAGAACTCCTGAAGAATGGGATGACTATCAAGAGATACCTTCTCCTCTCCATCTCCCAATCCCAAGTCCTCAACTATAACAGCAAACAATTGACATCCATGTCGAACACATCTTCTCAACTGCATAGCTGAGATAATCCTCAAAGATATCGGTTTTTGTACTCCTATAATATCCACCTCACCACCAGATGCATTAATGCATCGAATCGACTTACGTTGACAATCAATAACTGCTCGGTGAGCCTCTAACCAATACATACCTATGACAACATCATAGGATCCCAATGGTATAACCCAAAGATCCAAGGTAGTAAGGAGTGGTCCAATATCCAACCTACAGTCAAGTACTACAAAATGCGATGCGACTTTCACACCAGACGCTAACTTGACCTACCACCTATCAGCTTTCCTTACGGCCCCTAGTCTGCAATGTGACACTACAGATGAATAAATGAAGGAGTTTGATGCTCCAGAATCAAATAGAATGGTAACAGGGTTACCCAATAACATACCAAAAGTCTCAACCATGGTACCCTGGTGCTCTTCCTGACGGTTATCAACCGCTGTGAACACACGATGGCCTCTGCTAGCATCTCCCACTATCAGCTTTGACACTGCCGGTCTCTGCGTGAATCCTGATGTGCCCTTGTTAGGACACATCCTAGCAATATGGCCATGCTGACCACAAGAGAAGCAACCTGTGCCTCTACCATATCCTCTACCTCTAGCTGGTGCACTAGACTATTGCATACTACCTCCAAAAGTGGACTGGATGCTTTGAGTGGGTTGCTCAGAGTTGAAATGCTTCATGTGCCTCCAGTTTCTATCACCTTGTCTCTGTTGGAAACCTTTATCTTTCCCCTGAAATGTCTACTGCTGACTGCCCAGTGTTGATCCCTCTTGTTTCTTAGCAAGTACAACCCCCTATGTCTATCCCCCTCAAGCACTAGTCCCATCTCTTGAACCATTTCCAATAAGAACACCTATATAGCCTCCTAGTGTCATAGTCAAGGTCTCCTCCACAAGTCGTGCCTTCTCCATAGCTGTCTCCATATATTTGGGCTCAAAGACCTGCACACCTACACTAATACGGGCATTTAAGCCCCTAATGAAATGTTGCACGAGCATCCTCTCATCATCTCTTATTCCTGCAAAATGTTTAAGTTCATAGAAATGTCTCTCATACTGATCCACAATCAAGGCTAACTATTGTAGGGCATTGAACTCATCACCCCTACGCTGACGCCAACGGTCAGAAAGAAAGCGAGCTTTGAACCGCTCAAGAAATATCTCCTAGGACACAGTACTCATGTCAATGTGGAGCTTCTGCTCCTCAAGTCTCCACCAGGTAGCCACAAACCCTCGCAAGTGCATAACAACGCATTGTGCTTTAGTATTACTATCAAAAGGATGCATAGAAAATCATCGATCAAGACCTATCAGCCAAGTCTTGACCTCTAAACTGGTGCCTACTCCGTTAAACTAAGGTGGCTGTGACCGAATCAAATCCCTCATATAGGAAGATGCTAACATGTTTGACTGTGTTGTAACTATCCTCACACCAGGATTAACCTCTAGTACTGCCTGTCTCAGACCAAAGAGTGCCAAAGCCTCCTCAAAAGCTCTACGTACAACTTCGATCCATGGAGGATCCAGTTGTCCACCACCGCCTTCGGGGTTGTTCTGTGAAGCCTGTTGTTCCTCCTACTCTGGTATAAGCATAACATGAGGTGGCAAGTCATGTTGACTCCCCTCATGACCGCCTACCCGGCCATGTCCTCGTCCTCTGCCTTGTCCACATTTAGGAGGCATCCTCCTACACAGACACAAAAAGGTATTAGACAAGGTACACTTGGAAACCTATGCAACTAAGCTTAATGGGTACATCATAATCCCAGAAAACCTAGTGTTTAAACCTAGGCTTTGATACCATGTGTAATGCCCCGCCATGCAACCCTAGAGAAAGTTTCAATTCACAATAAAAGCATACTAAATTTTTTTTTATTAAAGTGAATTAAACATACATGTTCATCTACAATCGACAACATCCCGTAAGGCTATGTAACCGAGATTACTTAAACCCATACAACTGTTGTCAAATAAGTTTTGCACCCTTGCTAAGCTTTTAACTGTAGCAACCTATTGACACATGGGAACACTTCGAGGTTGTGGGTGACCAGGGAATGAAGTGAACCTCCAGATTATGGGTTGGTTCTCTTTGAATCTTCTTGTAAAATCAATTTTAATAACAAGTGAAAAGGGGAAGAAGGACTAATGCAAAAACTAAAAAACAAAATGGAACAATGGTGATACACCTGCTAAATATTCTTCCAGATTTGCAACACAACCTATTTTGAATACACAGTATAGTCAATAACTGAAATCATAACCTATACAACTTCCACATTGCATATGACTTTGCATCAGTAATTCATAAACCGGGTTCAGTTTTTGAAGGTAATTATTCAAAAGGAAAGAACCAACACAACTAAACAACTTTCACCTTCAGTGGTTAAACACAAGTTTTGACCTGCAAAATTCCCATAAGTCCTGCACAATAAGGTGTAAATGGAAGCACATAAATCAAAGGCCAATAAATATTCACCACAAGACCTTATGCACTATCTTGATACACACAGAAAAGCAGTAGTAAAAGAAGATAAAATGACTCCTTTATTGATAAAGGTACTCTCCAAATGGCTATATATAAATCTGAACAAAGAGTTACAAGGTTGCATTCCTTTTGCAAAAGAACTCATAAAAATTTACAATATGCATCCACTGTAAGGCTAAGAACTCCCTCCAACCAAGAAAGAAGAGAGTGACTTATAGAAATGTCTTCCAAAATCCGAAATTGAATTTTGGCTCCAAAAATCACATGAGTTGTCAAATCTCTCCTCCAAACAAGGCATGCAATGCCAATCAACTCCAACAAGAGTTGTAAAAAAATTCACCAACTTGGTGAGCCGTATGCGAAAAGAAAGCCCTCAAAAACAGGCTCAAAATTGAATGTAACAAGCAAATTCGTGCCTCAAATCACTCCTTGACTCAAGTCAAGTCAAAAGGAATTCAAAACTGAATGCAAACTCCTGATTTTGGGCTCCAAACTCCCTCAAATTGCTCCAACATGTTGGTACTAACTTCTTAACCTTTCACGATTCATGTGAAGTCATCTAAAGCTTAATTTGAACTTCCTTTAACCCTCATTATGAAGGCACTTTATCTTGCATTTTGAATTATCATTTATTTTTAAAAGTGATTTATAATTATCACTTAGAAAATAAAGATTTACAATTGGATTATTGCAAAAATAAATAAAGTCCTACCATTATTTTACATTTTAAAAACAACTTTTATTTGAGTGGTTAATATTAATCACTTAAATAAAGTTATTCAAACTTGTAGTTGAATGCAAAAATAAATCTTTAATAAAGCCAAATATAAGGGCTTTATTTAACTTTATTTATGAAACTTAAAAGAATAAAAATGAAAGGCATGTTAAAATGTCACGCACAAAGGGAAGTGAATAATCTTTAAAGGAAACTCCATCACACTTTTTAGGGTTGTAACCCTAAACTAAAATTTATTCACTCATTTCACCTTTCATTATTTATCTTTTTCATTTTCCTCTAGCTATTGTGAAGAGGCCACCATAGATTTCTCTGGTTCAACTCTAAAAATGGGATTCCTATTGGAAATGTGCCACACCATTACTTTGCAAATTATGAATGATTTTTGCTTGGTAAGTCTGGATTCTTTAAATATCTGGAATTATTTTTTCATTTTTTACAAAGCTCTGAAGCTTATAGGCCACGACTCTTTAGCATTTTTTTGATATTCTCTCTCTGTCTGATTTTTCTTGCTCCATTTTTGTTTTATGTTTGAGTTGGATGCAATTGAGACCACAACTGACTTGTGGAGGTAATTTTTTCCTTGTTGGAGATCTCTGCAAGATCATGGATTTTTTTATAGAGCCGATAAATAAGTATTGATTGCACAGGCTGTGGCTTTAAACAATTTTCATGGATACCATTCTCTTGGGCGAGTTTTGAAGCTTGAAAATTTTATTCCAGATGCAAATTTATTGAAGGTAAGTCTGACAGTTGTGATATTTGGAAAATTCTTTTCTATATTTTACAAAACTCTCGAGGTTTTTATAGGTCGCGACCATTTGCTATATCATGCATTTCCCTTTCACTTTTTACACGGTGCTTCTCCTTTGTATGTATCTCTTCTTTTCCATCATCATGAGACCCCTTGGCTAAGCTTTCAATGTTGGATGCCATTTTACAAATTTCAGAGAGCTAAAGAATGGCTTGAACTCATGCATTCACTTGGCCACCATTGATATTTTTGTATTTGAGTTGCATGGTTTTTTCGTTTCTTCCTGATGCCTACTTTGATAGTTGGTGTTATTTCTAAAATAAGTTGGCCGCCATGATTATATTTGAGCTTTTGAATGCATCATTTCTTTGTCTCTTGGCTGCTTTTGCTGGCACTACTGGATTTTGTAGGTTGAACTGTGTTTTTGTTGCATAAGAAATATTTCATTTAAAAATCTTTCATTGCTACATATTATCTTTGTTCCTCATCCTTGCTCTTGTCTATTCTATTTTATTCCTTTTGATATCATATCACAAAAATAGCAAATGACATAACTGTGTAAACCATGAGATCTGAAAACAATGCATTTCTGAAAATGTACTTAAAATGCAACACCATTATCATTTATAATCTGTCTACTTATTGCAATGAATTTTCCAGAAAAATGGCATAACACAAAACAGATTTTTATGATGTTCATCTTGCACAAAACATTGTTATGAGCTGGGCTCAACCCTTGTGGGAGCCAAATTTCACCCCACTCATTCTAAAACTAATCAATAAACAACAACATTACATTTCCTATTTCTACACATGACGAAAACCAGTTAGTAACAAAATGCATACCCCAGACGTATTAGATGGTTTGGTAACTTTTCTGGTATATGTAAGGCATGCATGAATGATTTTATGCATCTTGAAGAACAGTTTATACATGCATAAGATGAATGTGCATATGATGAATGTAATCAACCATTTCTTAGAGCATTACTCTAACCTACTTCTCATCTCTTGCAGGGAACGGGAGTGAAAGACATAGAAGAAACAAGACAACCTACAACAGACTAGAATAGACCGGTCATTCAGGCAATGACTGGTTCCCTTTATCCTATGTACCTTCATTTATTTTTTTCACTGCTTGTTCATGTATACATTGTTTTCAATATGCATTGAAAGAGAAAAAGTTAATCTCATAGCTTATGTGGGATCACAGAAACATGTTTCTCAATAAATGAATTATTCTTGATATGCAATGGTTTATGATTAGCAATCTGAGTTCTTTTTTTGATTACATAATGAAATACTGAAACTGCAATTTTTCTGAAACACATGTACCGTAATCATAGTGAATGATCATTTGCATTCCTAAGAACATCAGCAATACTTTATACAAAACAACTGTTGCAAAATAAATGTTTCAGCCTGAACATTTTTTTCTTGAATGAAAATTGTATGATTTTTAGTTTTGTTGAACTGTTCAACCAGTTTAGTCTAAACTGTTGAATGATTTAGAAAATCATTCTTAAACATTCCTTCATTCTGAGATCAAAAAATTTCACTTGATGACTTGTAATAAAAAAAAGTTGTACCTCGGCAAGTAATTGCTCCTATGATTACTAATTTTAAGCAAGATGCTAAAAATTGGTAACATTTCTAGCGACCTCCCAGGGGTGTTTGCCTGCTTAACAAATAGGCCAATGTCTTGCTTATCCATTGGGCAAGGATTCCATTAATACCTTTTCCTTGTTTAAAAAACTTTGTACATAATTCACTTTCTTGTTGTAATTGGTTATAACTTGGCTGCTTACTAGCTATAGTCCCATGGAGTATGTATTTTGTATTCATGACATTGATGCTCCATTCTATATTATGAATAAAAAGTGTCTATTTGATGTGACTATAGCTAATAATGATAGATTTGAGCCTCATTTCCTCCCCAGCAAAAATAAAAGCAAACTACCAATTGTGCCTAACAACACTTAGAGGAAACATAGATGCATCTATCTTAGGTGTAGAAGCACTTATTTGACGTCTAGAATCTACTCTACTCTACTCTGACCAACACATAAACTGGTCAAACAAAACCATTGACTAGCTTTGTGAAGTAACATCCCTTTCTAATCAATAACTGATGCAATACATGATTACGTATTGCTGAAAGAACATGAAACACATGTAGATACTTATTAGATTGTTACGATGTTTCATAAAAAATAATAATAAACTTACTTACAAGCTGATTTTGGTCATGTTTATCGTTGTCCTAGATCAGACAAATGAGCTGAATTTGATCAATCTTAGCTGCAACTCCAAAATCAGCTTTTTCTTTGATTGCATCCTCATGCTTGAGTGCAAGCATGACCTCTGGTTTTTCAGTGGCCTCCAAACTAGCTAAATATCTGATAGGACAACCCCTTGTAAAGAAAAATCTTGAACTGCCTCTGTTGTACTCATGAACAACCACTATACCTTTAGGTTGATATTCATGAATCTCCTCCCTGTCAATCCAACTAGGTATCTAATCAATCACTTGATCACTCATTCCCTCATTGGAAGAAGGAGAGTGCCCAAACAACGAGATGGCTTATTCCCATACACTTTTAATCAATGCATCCACCTCAGGCTCTTTAATGCAGCAGAAAGGAAGTTGCACATGAACAAAATTATCCCTTAAAGAAAGACATTCTAATTCAAGCATGTCCTCTGTATCTTCATTTTGTTGTTCCAACTGATTTGTTAGCATTGAACATTGAACAACCACCTCCTCATCAAAGAGCAAAATAAGTTCATTGAACAAATTAGGCAAAACCTCATGTTGATCACCAATTTCCTGCTCTAAAACTTGCTGCTCCAACTTGTTATATTCAGTACGCCATATTTCTTGTGATATAATAGGCCCTACTATATCAACTTGTGGAAATTCTTGGGTTGTTGGAAGGCAGATAGGTTTTTCAAGAGGTTGCTCTCGAGGGATTGCAAGTTGAACCTACACATGAGTGGGCTCATTTTGGATGAAGCACATGGTGTTGAACAGAGGAAAATCCTTACCATAGAATAGGTTTGGAAATTTACCATGTGGAAGAACTCCTTGCTAAAGAACAGATTCTTCCAATGAAGGAGGAGAAATTGACTATGCTTCTAACTTTGCAAGCCTCTACTCATACCTTTCCTTTTGCACAATTAACTCCTTTACAAATAGACTCGCAAGTTTCCCTCCTCGTGCCTCCAATTCCTTCCTATTAAGTTGGGCTTGTAGATCCAACTGTTCTTGTTCATGGAGATAGGCTTGATAAGCCCACTCATCCTGTTGGTGATCCATCCAAGCAACATGATCTTCAAACATGCCCTCTGTCTCAACAAGTTGTAAATCCTGCCGATTTTAAGTGAAATGGCCTTCTTGGGACTAGGTGGGTGGGTGGTAAGCATGATGTGCATGCTGGTTACTTGCTATAACAAGGCTATTTGGACTAAAAACAACATCATGGTAGCTCAAATGAGGCTGATAGTGTGTAGGGGCACCTATCTTCATGATAGCTTGACATTTATACTCATTCAAATTGCTGGAAATCAGAATTAAAGATTTATTTAGAACATACCAGCACCTATATTGTTGAAACCAATTGATTGAGCTCGAAGTCACCAGGTGTGTCTAGATCATGCCTCCAAAGGTTGTGAAATATTACTACTCACACCATAAAAAAATGAAATGAAGCTTCTTTTGAACTGATGAACCAGCTCAAGGTCCCACCGAGCGTGCCAAAAAATGTTGTCAAATAAGGTTTGTACCCTTGCTAAGCTTTTAACTATAGCAACCTATTGACACATGGGAACACTTCAAGGTTGTGGGTGACCAGGGAATGAAGTGGACCTTCAGATTATGGGTTGGTTCCCTTTGAATCTTCTTGTAAAACTGATTTTAATAATAGGTGAAAAGGGGAAGAAGGACAAATGCAGAAACTAAAAAACAAAATGGAACAATGGTGATACACCTGCTAAATATTCTTCCAGATTTGCAACACAACCTATTTTGAATACACAATATAGTCAATAACTGAAATCATAACCTATACAACTTCCACATTGCATATGAATTTGCATCAGTAATTCATAAACCAAGTTCAGTTTTTGAAGGTAATTATTCAAAAGGAAAGAACCAACACAACTAAACAACTTTCACCTTCATTGGTTAAACACAATTTTTGACCTACAAAATTCCAATAACTCCTGCACAATAAGGTGTAAATGGAAGCACATAAATCAAAGGGCAAGAAAGATTCACCACAAGATCTTATGCACTATCTTGATATACATAGAAAAGCAGTAGTAAAAGAAGACAAAATGACTCCTTTATTGATAAAGGTACTCTCCAAATGGCTATATATAAATCTGAACAATGAGTTACAAGGTTGCATTCCTTTTGCAAAAGAACTCATAAAAATTTACAATATGCATCCAGTGTAAGGCTAAGAACTCCCTCCAACCAAGAAAGAAGAGAGTGACTTATAGAAATGTCTTCCAAAATCCGAAATTGAATTTTGGCTCCAAAAATCACATGAGTTGTCAAATCTCTCCTCCAAACAAGGCATGCAATGCCAATCAACTCCAACAAGAGTTGTAAAAAAATTCACCAACTTGGTGAGCCGTATGCAAAAAGAAAGCCCTCAAAAACAGGCTCAAAACTGAATGTAACAAGCAAATTCGTGCCTCAAATCACTCCTTGACTCAAGTCAAGTCAAAAGGAATTCAAAACTAAATGCAAACTCCTGATTTTGGGCTCCAAACTCCCTCAAATCGCTCCAACATGTTGGTACTGACTTCTTAACCTTCCATGATTCATCTGAAGTCATCTAAAGCTTAATTTGAACTTCCTTTAACCCTCATTATGAAGGCACTTTATCTTGCATTTTGAAATATCATTTATTTTTAAAAGTGATTTAATTATCACTTAGAAAATAAAGATTTACAAGTGGATTAATGCAAAAATAAATAAAGTCCTACCATTATTTTACATTTTAAAAACAACTTTTATTTAAGTGGTTAATATTAATCACTTAAATAAACTTATTCAAACTTGTAGTTGAATGCAAAAATAAATCTTTAATAAAGCCAAATATAAGGGCTTTATTTAACTTTATTTATGAAACTTAAAAGAATAAAAATGAAAGGCATGATAAAATGTCACACACAAAGGGAAGTGAATGAATCTTTAAAGGAAACTCCATCGCACTTTTTAGGGTTGTAACCCTAAACTAAAAGTTATTCACTCATTTCGCCTTTCATTCTTTATCTTTTTCATTTTCCTCTGGCTATTGTGAAGAGGCCGCCATAGATTTCTCTAGTTCAGCTCTAAAAATGGGATTCCTGTTGGAAATCTTTGTGCCACACCATTACTTTGCAAATTATGAATGATTTATGTTTGGTAAGTCTGGATTCTTTAAATATATGGGAATTATTTTTTCATTTTTTACAAAGCTCTGAAGCTTATAGGCTGCTACTCTTTAGCATTTTTCGGATATTCTCTCTTTGTCTAATTTTTCTTGCTCCATTTTTGTTTGAGTTGGACGCCATTGATACCCCAACCAACTTGTGCTGGTAATTTTTCCCCTGTTGGAGATCTCTACAATATCATGGACATTTTTACAGAACCTATAAATAAGTATTGATTGCACAAGCCGCGAATTTAAACAATTTTCATGGATACCATTCTCTTGGGAGAGTTTTGAAGCTTGAAAATTTTATTCGAAATACAAATTTATTGAAGATAAGTCTGACAGTTGTGATATCTGGAAACTTCTTTTCTATATTTTTGCAAAACTCTCAAGGTTTTTACAGGCCGTTACCATCTTCTATATCATGCATTTCCCTTTCACTTTTTACACGGTGCTTCTCCTCTGTATGTTCTCTTCTTTTCCATCACCATGAGACCCCTTGGCTGAGCTTTCAATGCTGGATGCCATTTTACAAATTTTAGAGAGCTAAAGAATGGCTTGAACTCGTGCATTCACTTGGCCACCATTGATATTTGTGTATTTGAGCTGCATGGTTTTTTTGTTTCTTCCTGATGCCTACTTTGATAGTTGGTGTTATTTCTTAAATAATTTGGCCGTCGTGATTATATTTGAGCTTTTGAATGCATCATTTCTTTGTCTCTTGGCCTATTTTGCTGGCACTACTGGATTTTGTAGGTTGAACTGTGTTTCTGTTGCATAAGAAATATTAAATTTAAAAACCTTTCATTGTTGCATATTATCTTTGTTCCTCATCCTTGCTCTTGTCTATTCTATTTTATTCCTTTTGATATCATATCACAAAAATAGAAAATGGCATAATTGTGTAAACCATGAGATCTGAAAACAATGCATTTCTAAAAATGTACTTAAAATGCAACATTGTTATCATTTATAATCTGCCTACTTATTGCAATGAATATTCCAGAAAAATGGCATAACACAAAACATATTTTTATGATGTTCATCTTGCACAAAACATTGTTACGAGCTGGGCTCAACCCTTGTGGGAGCCACATTTCACCCCACTCATTCTAAAACTAATGAATAAACAACAACATTACATTTCCTATTTCTACACATGACGAAAACCAGTTAGTAACAAAATGCATACCCCAGACGCATTAGATGGTTTGGTAACTTTTCTAGTATATGTAAGGCATGCATGACTGATTTTATGCATCTTGAAGAACAATTTATACATGCATAAGATGAATGTGCATATGATGAATGTAATCATCCATTTCTTAGAGCATTGCTCTAACCTAGTTCTCATCTCTTGTAGAGAACGAGAGTGAAAGACATAGAAGAAACAAGACAACCTATAACAGACTAGAATAGACCGGTCATTCAGGCAATGACTGGTTCCCTTTATCCTATGTACCTTCATTTATTTTTTTCACTGCTTGTTCATGTATACGTTGTTTTCAATATGCATTGAAAGAGCAAAAGTTAATCTCACGACTTGTGTGGGATCACAGAAACATGTTTCTCAATAAATGAATTGTTCTTGATATGCAATGGTTTATGATTAGCAATCTGAGTTCTTTTTCTGATTACATAATGAAATACTGAAATTGTAATTTTTATGAAACACATGTTTTGTAATCATAGTGAATGATCACTTGCATTCTTGAAAACATCAGCAATACTTTATACAAAACAACTGTTGCAAAATGAATGTTTCAGCCTGCACATTTTTTTTCTTGAATGAAAATTGTATGATTTTTAGCTTTGTTGAACTGATCAACCAGTTTAGTCTAAACTATTGAATGATTTTGCAAATCATTCTTAAACATTCCTTCATTCTGAGAACAAAAAATTTCACTAGATGACTTGTAACAAAAAAATTTGTACCATAGCAATTAATTGCTCCTATGATTACTAATTTTAAGCAAGATGCTAAAAATTGGTAACAACAACATACATCATTATAATCCTTGCATTTAATTATTTTAAGAAATAAGTATTTATACAACATACAACAATGAGATAAACATCCAAGATATAAATTCATTAACTTAAACAACTAGTTACATCACTCACTCCCAGAATGAGGCAATAATACAAAAGTGTTACAATTACATAATTCCACCTCATAAATATATGAGGGGTAAAATAACTTATTACAATTATGAAATACCACAATTCTTGAATTAAAAACAAGAACCGTTCGCTGTCCAACTGGATGTCTCGCCACCAAGTACTGAAGATAAAGGGGGACCCAACGGTGTACGGTGCATGTTCCACCCAACCAAGTGGTACCCAAAGGCCCACCCCCCATGATAGGTGATAGTAACAATGTAACATGGACAAAGATCTACAACCTCTAACCAAAGGCAGACTCATACTGTCACATACTGACTCAACCAAACATATGCATAATATAATTCTAACACTAACATGGTCACATTGCTTCCAGACATATAATTAATCAAGTATGATAAGGAATCCATACACACAAAACAAAACCCAATGTTATCCTAGACGGAGTGTCATCGCACAATTAGTCATGAGATCTCCTCTGGGCATTCTTCATAGGCTCCAAAATTCCTAGTGACCTCTAACAAATCTCGGCCCTCATGCTTACTCATGCGGAATCGACTACCTCTCGTGAGGACAAGATTGTTGACCTTGCCATTCCAGGCCTTCCCACACATTCCAAGTCTAAACGAGCCCTTGTGTCTATGAGTGAGGCTAAGTTATCTTGATTAGTGTAAAGTGCATCCTAATCATCTAAGTACATTACTTTAATATCACTTGATTAAATCACTTCTGAAGGTTACCCAGTTTACCTCTTTGGGCTTTGGCACCTAATAGAATCCACTCTTTTAATGGATAACACACTATACAAAACTAAACTCCAAGGGTACCTCAGCTGCTTACAAAATACACAACGCAATATCTCCTATTCTAGGAGGAAACAGTTAAGGAAACTCACTCCAAACACTTTGGAGGAAACAAATCACATATAACACTACCCAAGGAAAATACAATCGGTTGACTTAACAAAGAAACAACCCACATCCTCTGGAAGAATTACAAATTCAAACTCAAATAACCCTTTTCCCAAATCTTGAATGTAAGTAAAAATAATAACAATAAGCAAAGACAAGGAAATACGCTAACTTTTGGATATATTAAATCCATTTCCCTATCTAATACTTCTCGCAGTAATTAAAATAATAGCCTTATTAAATTTAGAAAAGGAAAACGCCAGTTTTATCAAAGACGAAACCTTTGATTACTTTTAATAACAACATAAATCTACTATAAGTAATCTTTCAATTTTCCAATTAAAACATATAATTCCTTCCATTAATATAAATATCATTCTCTATCAATTTGACCATGAACACTAATCATTTCATTTTAAATCTCCATCTAATAATAAATTGCATGCAACAAAATAACATAGGACAAAATATTAAATATATATATACCCATACTATATATACATTAAATATATATATCAAATATATTTAATTATATATATAAATAAATTTACATTAAATATATATCCTCTATTCTTTTTTACAAAAAAATATCAAATTGATTTACTCAAATAAAATACATCCTTATTAACCCATTTCCAAAATATAAATATATATATATATATATATATATATATATATATATATATATATATATATATATATATTAACATATCTTATATACACACATATATATATAATATTAATACACATATTATATTAAATTTAAATGAACAAATAAATACAAGGGAATGGACAGAGTACCGGTAGACAAGACAGCTTTGTCAATGCGCCAGGCACAAGGACCACCGACTGTACATTAAGTACAGCCGGTTGCAAGGGTACGAGGAGGCAGCGCTCCCCATGGGACAGTGCATTCCCCAATGGGGTGGGCACATTGCCTCATGGGCAACGTGTCCCTCCCAAGTCTTAAGTGGGCGGTGGAGATTGTGACCGCCCCCACCGACCACAGTACAACCCACTGGTTAATATTTTTTTTTAATAAAAAAAATTTCTTTAAAGCAACAATGCAGAATTTGAAAATACAAAGAAAAACACATTCCCAGAATGAAAAACACACGAATAAATTTGTTGTACGACGATTCCTATAAAAAAAATTAATTAAATCCTCCATACTATAATGATTATATATATATTATGTGTATACATACTAAATTATAATACATATAATGTATATATATATATATTTACACATAATTTCATTACTAGTAAAATTGGGAAAATTATAAAAAAAATAACCATGTATAGGAAGAGAAAATAAAATTTTCCATAGAACTTTCCTAATTTCACAAAGGTTAAAACAGATTCTTTTAATCAAATTTCTATAATTCCTAAACAATATAAGAATGAGAAATCTAAAAGGAATCTAATTTATGACCAAAAATTCTCAAATCTTCTAGGTTTCTCCACCCAATTTCTACAGAGGTTTTTGGAAATGAATTCTTTTTTTCTACAATGATTGAAATTTTCTAAAACAAATCTAAGTGTTGTATTACCCATAAGTTTGATTTAATAATAAACTATCAATTTCCTCAAATGAATTAAGTTCTACAGAGGTTTCACAATTTCCCTAAAGAAATTTCACGAGAATAACAAAAGCTTCAAAATTTAATTAATTAATTTCTTTCCTCAAATATCTAACTCTTTTTCTAAATAGTTTTAACAAGCAATTCTTTAATCACTACCATTTTTAAATAAGCAAAATAAGAACAAATAAAAACACAAAAGAAAACCTGATGATGAAGCTTCAAGAAATGAGAATTTGATGCAAAGCCTCCTCCAAATCTTCCACAGCTTCTCTTCAAAGTACAGTGATTCCAATCAAGAAAACAGTCCACAACCACAACAAAATTCACCAGAATTCTCCAATGTAAATCTATAGCCAAAAATTTCTTCAAACAATCCTCTGTGTAAATTTTCCCAAAAATATCCTCTCACCTGAAGAAGCTTTTTTCCTCTCCAAAATTCTCTCCATGAATGAATTTGCAACAAACTCTTCTAATTAATTAAACTTACACATGTTGGCATGATTGAAAATATCCTCAACAACCAAATATAATTTGTATTTAATTTAAAAATTCTAAATAATAAATTAACTCCAAAATTTGAAACTAATTTCCCCAAAATAAAAATTAATTCAAAATACATTACATTATATGCTTTCTTTTAATTTACTCAACATAAAACTTAATTAATTAATTTTAATTATTTAATAAATAAATTCAACCCTTTTGGGATTAAATTTAATTAAATTAAATTAAATTTTATTAATAAATTTAAATATAATTTCTATCCACAATTTTAATTTTAATTTAAATAAATAACTTTTAAACAATGCAATTGTTCTAAAAATTAATTTAATGAACAAGCACGTCTCAAAATCAAATATCATTCAAACAAGGTAAACCACGACTCAACAAACATGATTAAAGACACACTAAGGCTATGGTGTAAACTTGACACAACTTACCTAGCTACTATCTCATGTTCAACTTAACTGTTGGATCGACACGCTCAAACCTGTGAAACTAGGTGGAGTCGATGTCTTGTACCTGCAACCTGAAAACCAAGTAAACAACATCATATGATATAAACAGCATAAAATACACATCGTGAAGAGGAAATCATGAAATCTCAGGGCGCTCACAAGCGAGTGATGCGAACCCATCCCCTTCACCAATACACTCAACAAAACTGACACTTCCATATTTCTCAATAACCTCAGATAAAGTCACATGTTATATCAACAAACATCATTACATCATTAAAGCATGTAAAAAAAATCATCAGATAAACCACATCACACAATAATTGATTGTCGCTATATAAGTAGCGATCAAAACACAAATAGAAAAGTATGCCCAGTATCATAGTAGCTAAAACCAAAACAAAGCATAAAAGTAGTTTGAACATGAAGCAAAACAGAGGGGTACTACAGGACGAACTTGCATTCCTATTTTTCTTTATGTTTCTCTTGTTGTCTCTTCTACCTATATTACTATTGTAGATAATACTTTACTTTCTTATGTTATCGTTTAAATAGATCAAACTCTACTATTACATGTTCACATTATGCAATACATTTTATTCTACACAATACTTTACCTTCTTATATTGTTGTTTAAATAGATTAAACACTATTGTTACATGTTTATAATATGGAAAATGTTCACAATTGCATTTGCTAGATTTTCTTTTCAAGAGTTTACCCAAGATTTCTTACCTATTATTAAATATGCTACTACTTGTGTTACCTCTTACCTATTAAAAAAATTCCCAAATACATAGACCTCTATCCTCCTAATTTACTTAAACAAAAATGAGTAGTACACTTGTTAGCACATAATGCATTTCTTGTAGATTGATTAAGAAGCATGCACACATGGTGAGAATGGCAAGAGTGTTACATGTGAACATGTCAAAATATAGACTTGGAACAAATTTGTTTGTTCATTGATACATTAGAATACTAGTATGTTGTTCCTATATAGAGCAATATTGTTTTAGATCCACTCCACTATAGAGACTTACAATGCATTAACAGTGGCTAGATTTCTTTGATAGGCACTAGCCTACTAGAAATGCCTGCAAAATTTAGATTTAATGACTAGATGTTTGTAAAAATCCATTGCCTACTTATGTTTTTCTTCAGAATGTCTCATTTTGCTAGAAAACCTGCCACAATTTGGCACAATTGTTTTTGTATTTTCTTTGTTACTACCTCTTTTGTCTACATAACTATATATTGTGCTATGGGAACATTATATACTTAGTATTTATGATCATATCTTTGATGTTTATAAACCATTGTTTATTTGTTTGGCTGCTCCTATGGAGAAATCCTAGTGCCTTGTAATATACAAATTGTGAACAACTACAAATCATAATACTTGTGTATGCTTTGTTGTGTTGCGTACATTATGGATGTCAAATGAGTGCACAAATGGTCAAAATGGCTAGAGTGTTATGTGTGAACATGTCACAATATAGACTTGGAATAAATTTATATGTTGATTGATGCATTAGAATACCAGTATATTGTTGCTATGTAGAGAATATTGTTTTAAATCCACTCCACTGTAGACTTACAATGCATTAACACTAGCTTGATTGCTTTGATGGGCACTAGCCTAATAGAAAAACCTAGAAAATTTGGATTTAATCACTAGATGTTTGCAAAGAACCATTGTGTGGTTATGTTTCTCTTCACAATGTCTTATTTTGTTGACAAAGCTGCCACAATTACGCACAATTATTTTTTCTTATTCTTTTGTTACTAGTTATTTTGTCTCCATAACTATATCTCATGTTCTCTAACTTTCAACTTTCTGTTGTTTTCATTTTTCAGTTGATATTTTTTCTCTTTATATGCTACACAATAGTCTATTTTATTATGCACAACTTGTTATTGCATGCATTGCATTTCAATTTTTCATACTTAATTGACCAATAAAATTTATTTCACGGATCTTATAATGTGTTTCTATTTCCCTTATTTGCTTGTAGTAAAAGGAATTGCAGAACTATTGTATGCAATACAGACAGACATAAATGATATATTTGATACATAAACAATTAAATTGATACTTGATACAATTTTGTTTGACCTACTCTATCGCATGTTGCTACAGGCATACTTAATTCATGAAATCTTATACGAGTGCTTGCTTTTGTTTGTGCTTAATCTCATTTGGTAAAAATATTATGGATTTTTTAGCTCTTCCTTGCACTTTTGCATATTCGTTACTCTGAAAAACTACACTCCTGGTGAATGGCTTGGCTCTGTCTTTATAAAACTTGATATCTCTCTCACTACACAAATTCAATGAATGTATAGTTGGTTCATGAAATCTTACGCAACTATTGGGTTTTGTTTGTGCTTGTTCTCGTTTCACTATAGTTTGTTGAAAAGCTTGTGCATTTTTTTACCTATTTCTAGTCATTTTCCATATGGGTCCACATAGACTTTGACTAAGAAATTTTTGCGAGGGCAAAAATTTAGACAAAATCAAACAATTTGTACAATTTTAACAAACATTTTAACAATCATACTTCCTTGAAAATAAATCTATAAAAACATCTCATACTCTGACCTTCCACTCTCTCCTTCAATAACCAGATGTCTTTGCAGCTTTACAAATCTTTGTCTCCACTCCAATTCCAAAAAATAGTTCTTGTTGCAAACATAATGTTAACAAAATGCACTTAATGCATTCACACTTAACACAAAATTTCCCATGCCAATTAATTCTATGCATCCTCTTTGTTTCTACAAGATTTTGAATTAGTTTTTACCAAATACTCTAACTTCTTCTAAATTCAATTTCTAATACATCATAATCAAATAATTGTTGCAAGGTGTCACCCTTGGTCTCCTTGGCATGGGTCAACATGGAATTTGAGCTTTGTGGCATGGTTTAACTACCTCCTATGGATATTGGATCTTGTATAAATCCAATGGTTGTATCGAGCATTAATAGGCTGATATTTTGGTGCAACAACAATTGTCTTTGCAACAATTGGTAATAGAGTCGAGTTCATAGGTTTGAACCCCTCGCTTGCAAAGGGGGGGATTGTTGCAAGGTGTCACCCTTGTTCTCCTTGGTGTGGGCCAACGTGGTGCTCGAGCTTCGTGACATGGTTTAACTGCCTCTAGTGGATCTTGGATCTTGTATAAATCTAGTGGTTGTATCAGGCATTAACATGTCGATCTTTTGGCACAATGACAACCATCTTTGCAACAATAATAACTCACCTCTATTGCATTCTTTTAGCCTCCACTTTCATCACAAAACTTGCAGACCATAATCTTATGCATTTACCAAATACCAGAATTATCCCCTGTCTATATTCCTACAAATATACATGTAACACCCTTGTCATTTTCACTATCTAGGCACACATCCGACGCCTGGAGCCTATCTACTGCACTAAGGCATAGAAAACCATTCCCACTTATATTTCTCCATCATTTACACATCATGAGGTATTGTAAATGCTTCAAACTACTAGCCTCAACGTACTTGCTTCAAACCACTAGCCTTAGCCTAAAATCCATTAATATTTGCCTAAAGTTGATTTTTTAGGGTCTTTCTGTCATCGATGAATATTTGCATAGAATTATTTTTTTATAGCCTATTTGTCATTGATTAATATTTACCAAATTTTAAGTTACAAAAAATATACTATTTGCAAAGGAAATTAACTTTTCAACACTTTCAATAAATTTAACTCATTAATGTTGGTCAAATCATAACATACTTTTTTATTACTACAAAATAATTTATCTTATTCACAGATTCTTTTTCGACACTATTCCAATTTTTAATTATAAAAATATAATTAAAATCATTTATTCTTGTAAACAAAAATTTCTACACATTTACAAAAATTATCAACATGTAACATTTCTTCCTAAATACTTAGTATAAATAATTTAGTTTATATTCAAAAGAAAATTAGTATTTTTATTTAAAAGACTATTGCAAACTAACAACCACATATTTAGTACTACTTACCATATTGTCAAAAAAATTATTAATTTTATATAATATAAGTAATTTAGGGCAAACCAACAAGCACATATTTAGTACTAGTTACTATATTGTGAAACAATTAGTTAATTTTATTTAATATAAGTAACAAAAATTTATTTTCATAATTATTTACTACTACTTAATATAGACTCAAACAATTGGTTTATTTTATTCAATATCAATAATTAGCTTTCTACCACTACCAAATCAATTTTCTATTTTCAAAATGCATCTTATATTTGACCATGGTGTATAAATTATTTTGCAAAACGCAATGTTCATTTCCTAGTTATACAAATTAGTATTACAAATGATTTAATTTATATTAAAAAAGAAAATTGATATTAATCAACATGTAAATTGTTTACCCATACTTACTATTTCTTCAAAAATAACTTCATTTTATTTAATTTAAAAAATTAGTTTTGTTCCACTACTTCAATAATTTACTAATTTAAAAATGCATTTATTATTTACCCATGCAGTAAATTACTTTACGAAACACAATCCTTAGTAACTACAAATACTAATTACTATTACCTTACTAAACTAATCTACAATTACTACAAAGGTAATAATTATATTCATTGTCAAGTGATTCATTCTATTTTACCTTACATAGGTAACTAGTTCTTTTACAAATAATAATTTGAATTAAGCTTACAAAAAAATTATATTAATTTACAAACAATTACATATACCGTTAGTTTTTTAACAATTTTTAGTACCATATTGCTTAATTTTATTAAACACTAAATCCAAACTCTACCCTAATCATTTTACCTTCCACAATTAGCTATCTTCTATAACTAATAATTTGAATTAAGCTTACTAAGAAATTAGATTCATTTACAAACAATTACATATACTATTAATTTTTTAATAATGTTTACTACCATATTTTTTCTACTTTTATTCAACATTTAATCCAAAATCTACCCTTTATATTTGGCTTCTATAATCAAATACTCTTAGCATTCCATTTCAGTCTTCTTTGTTGCACTGAATACAAAACTCCAAAGAGCGCTTTGCTAGACGGTAGGAACATGGCGCGTTGCGTCACTTGTTTAATATGGTGAGATATGTCACCCAACAAATATTAACTTCATTGATAAGATATATACAATCTTATCTTAAACAAAATATAAACTTTGCATTTGAACATTAGTTGGGCACATTATATATCTTGACAGGAAAAGGGGATGACAACAAGAGACAAGGAACATGTATGCCTGGTGGAGGTTGAGAAAAAGGTATACTAATGGGAAAGCCTGATATCCCAATAGGGACAAAGGAAAGACTAGACTTGGGAGGAAAGGCATATCAGGAAGGAAAACTCCAACATAAGTGCAACCCATAGAAATTTGAATATAAAACCTTCACACTTAGAATTTTTTGGATTTTTGCAACTTCCAAGTTTCCAACACATGATAGGCACATGGAAAAGGATGGAGAACAATACCTATGCAAACCTTGACCAAGGGAGACCCATTTGGAGTTTTCTAAGATTGATTATAATTGATGGGCTAAACAAGGAAAAAATGAATAAGAGAGTTATGAATTCAAGCAAAAATGGACACAGTCAAATGGGGTGCCAATACCATAAATACATACTTCAAGCTAGAGCACGTTCAAACTTAGCCATTTTCTCCTTTGCAACATAAGTATAAATAGGACCCCCAAACACCCAAAAAAGAGAAACAAGTTGTTCTCCTATGAAAGATTCCTCTAAAGTAGATTGACCTTCAACACCCTATGAGGACACCTATTTAATTTGTACTCAACTCAATTACATGCCTCTAGCCAAATAAATGTGCGTAATTCTAGGTCATGAATTATGGCCTTTGTTGTCTCTATAGTGGACCTATTCTTCCTCTCTACAACCTTATTCTACTAAGGGTCAAAACGCATAGTCAAATCCCTCTTGATCCTTACATATTTACAAAAGGCATCAAATTCCTTGGAGATATGTTCACCTGATATGTTAGATCTCGAAACTCTAATCTTCCTATGTATCTGATTTTTCACAAAAACTTTGAACTCTTGAAATTTTCAAAAGACCTCATCTTTGGTCCTCATGAAATAAATCCAAATTTGACTTGAATAATCACCAAGAACTAAAACATAGTAAATGTTTCTTGCAAAATAAGTTGCTAACATACATTCACATACATATAAATGAACCATATCAAGAATCCCTCTTCATTTGATCTCACTGCATGGAAAAAAATTCTTAGTGTGTTTGTTGAAATTTGAGAGCACAACCCTTACACAATCTAGTCTTCTCTATCTTGAAGTTCAAAAATCCCTACACCATATCCCCCAAAAGGGGTAGAGATCCATAGTGCAAGTGACTAAGTATTTTGTGTCAAAGATCACACTCCCTAAAACTAAGACTAGTCATGTTTGCTACTGTTGAAACATGTTGAAACTCAACAAATCAGTTGAAAATAAATCAAATCAACATGTCACAAATGCAGATCAACACTCTAATCACTAGAATAATTATCTATTAGGATATTGTACTCTAGAACCTCTCATATGTCTAGATTACTTCAATCATTGAAGTAAGGGCCCTGAAATCTTTTAGCAGATTTTAGTTACTGCACTCTAATACCATGTTAAAATTTAGATCATGGTATATAGGTTTTGCACTCATAGAATTCACCTAAACTACTTAATTGAAACTTCAATCAAAGCTATAGCCTCGAGAACATTAACCTGCAAACACACCCTTCTAAAAATAAGAACAATTAAAACCTATCTTTCTTTATTATTACTAAACTAAAATCAGAATTATACTTCTATCACTATTTTTTTATTTTGTAATTATTTTGTGTACATCAATTTGAGTGTCCAAGGTTTATTAAATAGGCTTCTAGACTCTTACAAACATACAGTCAACTTGAAGACTTTAAAAAAAAAATTGAAAAAAATATACATTAGAAATTTTGGTCAAACTATTTTAATTTTAATGTATATTTTTCTATTTTTTTTTTAAATACATTAAACTAATTTATCTATCATTCTATTACATAATAATTGTGAATAGTAATATTAGTGTGATATAAGTTATGGAATCTTTTAACTATTTAATTTTGACTATCAAAAAGTTAATAGTGCAAATATATTTTCATGTCACTTTCCAATTATATTTATTGTCTTATTTAATAAATGTCATTATTTTTTATTTAAAAGATTGTGGGCCAATGAATATAAATAATTTAATCATATTTAAGATAATTTTAATTTATTGAAAAGATGAAATAGAGAAAATATGAGAAATTGTGATTAAAATAATTAATAATAATATAAGTAAAATTTGTATCTATTAATTTAAAATATTTTAGAAATTAACGATAAAAAATAATGAATAATTAAAAAAATTACTGATTTCAAAATTTTGACTAATTTATATATTTATTTGTTTCATATAGTTCCCTTAAAACAACTTTTTATATGTAAATTCTAACATATTTTATCAATTTATAGTTAAATGCATTCATGTTCAAATGCAAAGTTTTAATTCTCATATAGAATTAATGTCTTGAATAATATTGAATATGGAATTCAATGATAGATTAAATTTTTTATCGTTGAATTCCATATTCAATATTATTCAAGACATTAATTCCACGTGAGAATTAAAATTTTGCATTTGAACATGAATGCATTTAACTATAAATTGAAAAAATATGTTAGAGTTTACATATATAGTGTTTTTTAAGAAACTATATGAAATAAATAAATATAAAATCAGTCAAAAAATATAATTATTCATTATTTTTATTAACTATTATTTTATATTGTTAATTTCTAAAATAATTTAAATTAATAGATATAAATTTTATTTATATTATTATTAATTATTTTAATCATAATTTCTCACATTTTCTCTATTTCACCTTTTCAATAAATTAAAATTATCTCAAATATGATTAAATTATTTATATTCATTGGCCAACAATCTTTTAAATAAAAAGCAAGCACCACATAGCAGCTAGTACTTGCCTTCATAGTATTTTAGATTTAATAAAAATAAATGTAAGTTTTGTTAATATGAATAAAATTAAATATTAGTAACTTTTGCTTTGATTATAAGGAAAAACAGGTTTTGAAGGGACCCGAAACCCTTTACAATTTTAGGTACAAAATGTTGCTCAAAAAATACAACACTAGACTGTCAACAACAACCAAACATCCAAAAACCACAAAAGAAACAAACAACTGCTCCAAAGATAAACAAAGAAGAAGAACAACCAAATAGCCTCAAGCAACAAAGGGAACTAAACCACACATGCAGCCTTCTGACCACCATGAAAAAAATTAACAAGGGACTGAGAGGAATGATTGTGCTTAGGGAGACCTATCTTCCTTCTTTGCACAACCATCCAAGAAAGATCATCCTCTAAAGGAATGGAGCAAGGGGAAGTCAAAGGATAAGCCACCAAAGGTAAAAGAGGAAAAGAACCAGGAGTGTCACTCCCACAACCAACAATAGCAATAGGAGCTACAAATAAACTAGCAGTCACATCAACAATAGCAAAATCATCAAAAGTAATAGCAACAACCTCACCGGCCGCAACAACTATAGACAAACCAACCGCATTAGTAGCAATTGCAAACAAACCAACAGCTACAGAAGAACTGCCAATACCAACAACAACAACAATTTTAGAAGCCCTAATAGCAACTGCAGGAGACCCGGGAGCAACAACAACAACATCAGATGGAAAGTAAGAACCATCAGTAGAAGAAGCCACGACTTTGGGGGCCAATTCATCCCCAAAAACTTCCCCAAAGCCATCATAAGATTTCTGACAGTTTGAAACCAAATGACTTGTAGAGAAACATCTCCTACAACGAAAAGGAAGACCTTCATAATCAAGAATCTGAGACCATGGTCTAGTCCCCACCATCAAAATAACATCCCCAAGTAAATTTTTTGAGGTATCAATGTCCACAAGAATGCGGGCGAAAGTAGGATGATCATAGATAAGAGAAGACGAATCAGCCATAACAAACTTACCAATAGCATTACCAATAGACTTAAAGAAAGGAGTCAAAAATTGAAGAGGCAGATTAGGAAGTCTAACCCAAGTAGGAACAACAATAATAGATTCAGAAAGAGGGTTGAAAGAAGGGAACCAAGGCCGAAGAGAAAGCAAGTGTTTTCCCCACATCCAAACACCCCCTTCCAACACCTAAGCCCTATCCTTCTCAAATTGAAAATCAGCCACAAAGAAACCCCTAGTTGAAGGATAGAGTTCAATCTTATCCTTAACAATAGGCCCCCAACACTCCAAAACCCATTTGTGCAGATATGGGAGAGAAGGCCATAAACCATTAAATCTACAAATACGAGCAGAATGAGAGAAATAATCTTCTTTATCCAACACCTCCTGCCCACAAATAACAGTAGGGGTAGAAGAAGAGCACCATAAGGGTTTACCCTTAAAAGAGGGAAGAGAAGAAGAAGGGATTTTACCACTAGAACCAACCACCTTAGCAAAGGAATGAGAAGCAGGGCACGAAAGAGGGACATCCATGTGCAATGACCCAGACCCTAAAGGAGGAAAATCAGAAGCAGCAAACCCACCTAGCACAGGTCATGAAGCATCAAGAGACACATTTGAAGATGGTGGGGGGCCAATATCATGCAACAAACCATCTACAGACACCCGTGAGCCAACAACACATGACCCAACAACAACAAAAATCGGCCCAGCAGAAGCCGACAACACACCAAAATTTGACGGCATGTTAAAAGCCAACGATGCACCAGAAGCCAATGGCACACCAAAATCCAATGGTGCACCATCCACAGAAAGCAAGAGGGTTTCAATAGTGAGTGGGATAGCCATTCCAACAGAGAGCAGGAGAGCCATTTCAAAAAACTTAACTTATAGTAGTAAGTTTTGTTAATACGAATAAAATTAAATATTAGTTTGGTTAATTATAGTATTAACATAATCATTTAAAAATGTCACATTAATTATAGTAGTTAACATAATCATTTAAAAATGTTACATTTAAATATTAGTTTGGTTAATTATAGTATTAACATAGCAGTTAGTACTTGCACGTGCTTGAGAACGAGGAGCAAGACTAAGAAAAGGGTTGTGATTTCATTTGAGGAGCTAAAGGATGTGGTCAAGATGCGCAAGGGGGTCATTGCTGAAAATATGGCCTCAACCAATGTTCTTGATAAAATATTGTAGTTTTGTTGTTGTTTTTGGTTGTTCAGTCTTATTGCTGATGTTTTGTTGCTGGGTTGATGGGCTCTCTGATTTTATCTTTAGTCAGCTTTTTATTTTTTGTGGGTTGCAGGTCTTAATGTTTATGTCTTTTTAGCAACTTTTCTCCATTGTAAAGGGTTTCGGGGCCCCTTCAAAACCTGTTTTTCCTAATCTTAAATATAATCATTTAAAAATGTCACATTAATGTTAATTTTTATTAAAATTATGTAAATAATATATTAATTATTATAATGTAAATTAAAAGATAATGCATGCTTATATTCTAGTTTAATGGAATAAAAGGTAGTTACATGCATTTATATTAATATTAATAATTATTAATCTTATCTTAATTATATTATATAGAAATCAATTATCTTATATTAAAGAAAAATATATATTAAAAATTTAAATATTATAAAGATATTATAAATATCAAGCAAAATAAAAATAAAATAAAATAAAATGACAGTATAATATAATTAGAAGAAAAAAATGATAATTATATAAATATTAAATTTATATAATAATTATGTTACATAATATGTATAATATGAGGGTCTAAGAACCCTAGCTTGGTTGGCTAAACCTTTCCTATTACAGGAGGTTGGTCACGTGTCACGCGAGCACCGCTAGTCAAAATATATATATATAATATAATATAAATCTATTATATTATATTAAATAATATTTGTTGATTAGATAATATAAATTTAAATAATAATTTTTTAAAATTATTTTATATTAAATAAAATATAAATGAAATGAAATGATTATATAATAGAATTACAAAAAAAGAATTAAATGTTAATTATTTAAATATAAAATTTATTTAATAATTTTGTTGAATAACAATTTATGTATAATATAATCTATTTGTGTTCATGAATCTATCTAGATAGATATTTCAATATAGACATCTCAAAATATTATGAATATATATAAAAATTTGAAACACAACAAAATAAGCATATAAATTTATTATATTATATTAAATAATATAAATATATATGTATAATATAATATAAATTTATTATATTATATTAAATAATATTTATTGATTAGATAATATAAATTTATTATATTATATTAAATAATATTTATTGATTAGATAATATAAATTTAAATAATAATTTTCTAAAATTATTTTATATTAAATAAAATATAAATAAAATGAAATGATTATATAATATAATTATAAGAAATAATTAAAGGTTAATTATTTAAATATAATAATTTATATAATAATTTTGTTGAATAACAATTTATGTATAATATAATCTATTTGTGTTCATGAATCTATCTAGATAGATATTTGAATATAGACATCTCAAGATATTAAGAATATACATAAAAATTTGAAACACAACAAAATAAACATATAAATATTTAATATTTAATATTACGAAAATAATAAATTTTAAAAAATAAAAATTACATAAAAAATAAATCAAAAATCCATTGACAATAATTAAAACTTTAAATAAATACTATTGTTTATTAAAATGTATTCAATTAGAACTCAAATGCTTGGTAGCTTCCATATTTTGAGACTTAACTTAAACATTTAATAGGATTATGTGGTATAATTTGCATTAAATCTGGGTTTTTTCCTTCCATCAAGTATTCTTAACAGACTCAACTCCCAAATGAGAGGTGGAGTACTAATTCAACCAACACATTGGCCAAAGCCATTAATTACCCTTCAAAATGTTTAAGTTAAATTCATGAAAATTTAATCAAATCAAACACTAATGTATAAAAAATAAGAATTTTGGGAGAATAATTATCTAGCGAGCAAATTCAAAAATATCTTCTTAAAAATGGGCAAAATAATAGTTCAGTTTCAGCTTTCTGAAAATTAGACAAAATAATAGTTCACTTTCACTTTTCCTTGGAAAACCATCAATTACACACAAAATCTTTTAGCCAATCAAAATTACAAGAAATAATTTTAAAAATAAATATTTTACAAGTCACTTTACAAAATTGAATTTTTTAATTTTTTTAAAATTATTATTTTTGATTGGTTGAAAGCTAACTTATTAATAACTAGTTAACTAAAAAAATAATACTCGCATTTATTAAATGGCAAGTACTAATAATGGCATTTATTAAATGGGACATTAAATAGAATTGGAAAGTGACATGAAAATACATTTGCACTATTAACATTTTATATTACACCCCAAATATGTAATTACTATTTACTATGTAGGGTAAAATATGAATGTAATGTGAAGTCAGTGGATGAATAAATTGTGTGTGCTCTTTGGTATCACCAGGGATAACTTCAGTGGTGAATCTTCGCCAATTGGTGAATTACAGGAATTGGCAAATCAAAATTGGTGAATTCTAGGTATCCAGCAAGGTGTTCAAATCACCCAAATTTCACGAACTATCAGTCCAATGCATGTCCATTCGCCAACGGTTTTTTTTTACAAGGCATGTTTAGGCAATAAATTCGCCATAACAGACTACACGTTTCCAATGGACCGATCAATATTTTTGCCTATAATCACAAGGAGCATGTCATAAAACACCAACATATTCACCAATACTATTAAAACAACATTATATGAGGATCCATTTCGTCAATTAAAATTTACAAATAGTTGCTTGTGAAGACCCATTTGCCAATTAAAATTTATAAATAGTTGCTTATGAGGACCTATTTCGCCTTGAAAATTACAAGGTATCGTTGTATAAGCACGCGGGATTCGCCAAATTTTTAACATACCATTTAAAAATCTCGCGGAATTCACCAAATATGGATTGATATAAATACAATTGAAACTGTTATTTGGTCTTTCACATTTTGTTCGGTTCTGAGGCTTTACTTCTCGATTCAGAAGTAAGCGAAACTTGAAAACGTAGACTCAAAGGTGAGTGATCATTTCTTCATAGTGTTATTAGTTATTAGTTATAATAATAAGATTTCTTTATCTGTTTTCCATTCTTGCTTCAGTCTTAAACATGATTTTGAGTAGGGAATGGGATCTATATTCTCTGTCAGTCTGTCCTTCTTAAAAAAGAATACATTTTTTTCCTGCTTTTATTCGAAGTGAGATATCAATATGTTGAGCAGCAACTGCAAGGGTAAGACTCCTAAGGGTAATGAAGAGACTAGGAGGCCATCAAAATGCCCAAAACGTGGAGGTACCATACAGTCTTACTTTGGAATTGGCAAAGCTTCTAATCCATCAGATCAAGGTGGAGCTACACCATCGACTCTTCCACCAAATATTATTGAAGATGGCAATGACAATAACTCACCGCCACAAGAAGGTCAAGGTGAGATTGTCATTGTGTTAAATCAAAATGTATCAAATGAGGATGGCAATATCGCAGAAGATGTTCCAAGGGATACCCTAGATAGCCAAAATGAGATAATTGACTTGGATGAGGATGATGTTGGTAGCGAGAAAAGAAAAGGAAAAGGAAAATTGGGGTGCAAGTGGAAAATGACAAGGAATTTTCAAACTGGTTGGTTGTCGAAGTACCCATTCCTTGAAGCAATGGGGTTATCAAATGAAAATGATATTGAAAGGGCAACAGAGGTCAAATGTAAGATTTGTAGTTGGAAATGTGGAAGAAACAAGATGATGCAGCTAAAGCTTAACACTATAGAAAAGCATATCGGCAAAATTTACGAAAAAAAAAATCATAGACAGAAAGGAACAATCATTCATACGATGGAAATCAAAGGAAGAATGTCTTCATGTTAAGTATGTCACAAATTATGGAGAGCATAACCATAGAATGTCAAAGATTAAAAAATGTGAAGGTACACTTGAGGCTCATTTTTGAAAAGCCATGGCAGCAGCAAATCTATCAAAAACTATTCAGATGAGTGTTGTTTTTCATATTTTGTCCAGGGGGCGTCCTATGACAGACTACCCAAAATATTTTGATTTATTATCTTATTTGAGTGTTCCCCACTTTCCCTTCTCACATTAGTCAGTAAACATTGGATGGGAATGGGCGAACTGTCTTGCTGTAGTGGAAAAGCAAGATTTAAAGGAGAAATTAAAAGAGTCAAATTTCATTGCATTATCTTTAGATGAAGTTATTGTGGTAGGCAATACTTCTTGGGTTTGTATGCATTTGTATACTATAGAACAACATGTTCGCCAAGCTCGTATTCTTTGTGTTCGTAAAATGAAGGATAATTCAACATCGCAAAATCTATTTGAACTAGTCAAGAAATCTTTGAATGAAATTGCAGGTATGGATGAGTTGACAATTGCCAAAAATTTAGTGTGTGTAGGAGTTGATGGAGCTGCAGTGATGCAAGGTCAAAGGAGCAGTCTTTGCACAAAGTTACAAACTACTTGTGCACCATACATGCTTGGCATTCACTGCATGGCCCACAGAATGAATTTAGCTTTCAAAATTGTAAGCAAGTTTCCTACAATATCAAAAGTTGAAAATCTAGTTCATGAGATCCACGCATACTACTACCGAAGTCCCAAACATTTCCTTGAATTTCAACATTTTGTTGAGGGAATAACACCTGGAAACAAGCTTCTCAAGGATGTTGATACTAGATGGATCTCCCTACATGGACCAGTGCAACGAGTTCTTTCAGAATATCAATCCTTGATTGGAGTGATGTATGAGCATCGCAACACAGTAGACAAAGCTCCTGACCTCTTACATAGGTTAAGCAATATAGAGACACTCTTGACTTTAGCTAGTCTTCTCCCCATGCTGGATGAGATGAACAATCTTGTGAAGAAATCCCAAGACAAAACTATGTATATTTATTTATATGCCAATCTACGTAAACTTACATGCTTGGCCCTCGATCATCTATATCTAGATCTAACACAAGAAGGCGCAAATTATTCGATGTGGCGAAAAATTATTGGTTTAAATAATCCTAATAATTATTTACAATTTAATGCAAGCGGGCACTTATGTATTTGTGTATGTGGATATGTGATGAGGGTGCCAACCCAAGTCACAAAAATCAACACACAAAAACCAAAGAATCTTATTATTTTCAAAATATGAAATTCTTACATGTAGAGGATCTCAAATCCTCGAGTTCTGCAATACATGCAAATTATAGAAAATTACATAAATTCCCCTTTCCGCAATATGCGATCTTCTTTCCCCAAAAACTACCCACAAAAATCAGAAACTAGCCCATAAGTAGCCCAATTCTCTGTTTGGAGCCAAAAACAACATTCTAATTATGCACCAACTTCTGGAAGCACTAACTTAAGATCTGACTGTCGGATCTTCAATCATAGTACCTTTTTGGAAAGCTCTTGCGAAATTGAAGTGCCAAAAAGTGGGGCCTATAGGCTAACCACTTTGGTTTTTTGCCAATTTTTGGGCCTATCCGGAGCCTTTAAGTACCTCAAAATTAACTTCGAAGATTTTATAAGGAAAAAAGCAGAAATTGAAACTTGAATAACTTTTGAACCGAGAATGATCTTGACCTAATTCTTTCACCAAAGTGTTTACTTTCCTATCCCGAAGCTCCCCTCAAATTTTTGCCTCCTCACGCCTTCAAATTCACACCAGCTAAAAATAACAGTTGAGCAGAAAAGCAGTTCTGAAAGTTGGAACTTCTTCTTCGATGAAAAGGGTATCCGGAAATGCAACAACATCTACAAAAATCAAAAGTAAAGATATTTTTGGTTGATGTAGGATTGCCCTTACACCACTGGATGCTCCTCCATCAATATGAGATACCAATGTACCATTGTAAGACAACCAGGTGCTCTAGAAAAGAAGTACCTATTAACGAGGAAGATTTTAACAGCGTTGTTAATTTGTTAGTGATAATTTGAAGGAAATTGAAAAATCTCTTTCCTTAGAGATTCGTGAAAGATTCCCTCAACATGAAATACTTAAAGCCATGGGTATTGTGTATCCTCAATTTTGGGTAAACCGAGATAACCCAAAATATTTTCATGATCGAGTAAAAATCTTGATCAAATAGTTTTTAGAAAAGGTAACATACAATGAACAAATAATAGAAGGAATTTTAAATGAAAATAAGCTTAGAAAGCAATGTCAGAGTTTTGCAACAGTTATGAGGGAGTAGTATAAATCCATGGGCAAGGAGAAGGCCTTTGAACCGAGATCAATAAAAAAGGTTTCGACAAGCTTAGGTCAGAGTGAAATATTATGTGGTTCGATGTCAAAATATTTCAAACTTGCTGATTTATGTCAAACAATGATATTGGGGTCAGTGGAGGATGAGAGAGTTTTCAGTACATTGGGGTTTTTGAAATCAAAGTGAAGAAAAAAACTGGACAAGAATTTGGAAAATTGCTTGAGGATGAAAGGAACTGCGTATAATGTCAAAAAAAATCCTTTTGAAAGGGAACTCACAATCTGGAGGTCCACATGTGAAAGAAGAGGGACTGGGTTGTGCAACACAAGCTCTCCAATTCCAACAATCGTCGGTACTGGTAGTAGTGGTAGTGGCAGTGGCAGTGGCAGTGGGACTGAGCCTGGGACAAATGACAATGATATTGAAATTGGCACAAATCAAATAATGAATGTTGAATTTGAGACACAGGCCGAAGAAAATGCAGAGCAGTCTTAGAATCAAGATGACTCTTTTACATTATCTGAAGATGAGCATCGGCTTGAGGACCCTAACTCCGTTTGGGAAACGGAAGATAATTAGCAGGTTTTAGGTATTTTTACTGCACTTCATGAATCAGTTTCCATTGTTCCAAAGTCCAAACTATAGTTGATGTCTAATGATATTTTATATTGTATTCAATGAACATCGAAATTGTGAATCATTGTACTTCATGATATCTTATTTTATATTGCACTCAAGCACTACATGAATCATATTCCAAACTGTAGTTGATGAATTTTTATATTGTACTCAAATAAATTATGAATCATTGCACTTCAAGTTCAGGATATTTTATTTTATATTGCACTCCAAGTCTCCATGATATTTTATATTATATTGCACTTCATGAATCATAAACATTTTCCAAAGTCAAACTATAGTTGATATTTTATAAATTATATAAAATTCAATACCATCGTCCTAACAATGCTTCATCATGGAACCCCCATCACAGTCCTGCCGATGGTCCGATGAAAATAGCTCACAACCTAGTATCGGTGTAACAATACTCTATCGGGTTGACTCCTAAGGTGATCTCCCGATATACCGATAGATTCGTCAACAAAAGTAACCATGAATTATAATTTATGACCATGGGCATGAAATTTGAATTATCTTATTTTATCAATAATCATAAAAATATACCACACTTTGATTTTATGAACAATGCAAATTGTAGAAAATTGTGTGACAAGATCCATATTATAGCCTACATTCACATTGCATCCATAAATATTAAACAAATTTTAAATTTCGTAGTGACGTAGTCCTTCCCCCATTCCTAACAAAATTCAATACCATCAGCCTAACAATGCTTCACCGGCAAAACCCCCATCACAATCTTGTCGATGGCCTGATAAAAATAGCTCACAACCTAGTATCAATGTAACAATACTCTATCAGGTTGAATCCTAACTCCTAAGGTGCTCTCCCGATATACCAATAGAGTCAAGTTGTCAAAAAAATTAACCATGAAATATAACCATGGCCCATGGGCATGAATTATTGAATGCATAAAGTATATCGAGGGAACTTTGGTGCATCGAGGAAACATTATCAGACATCCCACCGACAGTTAGAAGGATAGGTGTCCATTGGTGGAGAGGGTGGCTATCGATGAAAGACTAATGTGACATCCCGGGGCATCGTGTAGTCGTGTTGCAGTGCATTTATGAACTAGAATTGAAGTGAATTATATCACAAGTTGATCGTATAGTTGTTACAAAATCTTGGAATATTTCTCTTAGGGCAGAAGCAGAAAGGAAAAAACTTGGAGTTCTGACGCAGCAAAGATCGATGGACTATGGAGGTGACTCGGAAAGACTCACATAAGTACTTCACTTTTAGACCTAGCTGAGAAGCTATTTTACTCAAAAGCTTAAGATTTAAATAATGGAAGAGAGTATAGACAAACCCAAAGCTAAAAAATAGAAAACCAAAAAGCTTGAGACTCCTAAATGAAGACCTAATAGATCAATGTCCTGGGTCGGGGTCGAGACCCAAGAGGAGTGTTCAAATGAATCCTTCCATGGATCGATTATGGGACAAATAAAAGGGCTTAGGGGATATTTGGACATCGCAGCGAGGGTACGACCTCTTCATGTACCATTACGGAAAACAATTTAGGGTTCAACCAGTCTGCAATCCATGGAGGTTGAACCTGGGAAGACTTGTGGTGCCCAATGTGTTTGTGAACGCAAAGCTAATTAAATCTCTTGCTACCAAATATGACCCCAAGAAAATAGCTATTCAGTCACATGGCAGGGGTGACATGCTTATTATTTCTAGGGATCTCATTTCTAATGTATTTCAATCAAAGTGTTCACTAAATTTATCATTCATGATCAAATATCTCTTAACAGAGTATCGCCACATGGATACCAGCTATAAGAGATGGAAATTACCTTTACATAGGCCCAAGGATGAAGGAGGCCAACTCAGGAGGTTCTCTAGCAGTGAAAACCCTCCTTTCCATGAAGATTTGTTCGAAGAGTATTTTCGATACACCTATTATTCAGTTGGTCAGGTTTTGGGAGTAGAGGTTTCGCCTCTCATGTTGATTGCCCCAATGGTCTCAGTTGCAAACATACAAAGCAAGGATGATAGGCCATTTGATTATGCTAGCTACTTGGCCAACACCCTACATCGAGGGCTTAAAAAGATTAAAAATAATAGTGATAATATTAATTTTGAACACTATTCTTTGCTTATGCATTTTCTATTGTACGAGGGACAAATCAAAGGGGTCTGGAGTGAAGAATTAAGGATAAAAGATATAGATGAAAATGGAGATTTTAAACCTGTACAAATGTGGACTTCATTGTGGGACAACCGATTTGGTAGGTCTCATTACCTTTATTTTGAAGAAGTTTTTGTAAAACCATTGATGAAGTTACTGGGGTATCCGTGCAATTATAACCTATCCCCAAAAGTAAAAATATTTCTAAGACCAAAGGAAAATGACTGGAGAAATAAAGTAAATCATAACTAGGGAGACTGGTATGCTTTCCCTGATTGTATAGTGGTGAGATTTTATGGTTTCTAAGGGGCTCCACACTTGATGCCATGAGTAGTTCCTAACCGAATTTCTTTTTTAGAAATTGTGAGGCAATTGGAAAAATTTGATTCCAAACACCTCAAAGGACATAGCAAACAATCAATTATGCCTAGCACCTTATGTTTTGGAGACTTTACAGTGGTTTCCAATGAAGGATATGGATAAATTGATGGTAAATTAACATAGTACAACCTACCTCTAGGTGATGTAAGGAAACAATTTGATGCAGAAGGGTTTATTCACAAGGCGAGATTATCGCAGGGGCTATCAGGGTATGAACATTTGTTCTCAATTGAAGATTTCATAAGAAACCATGATGAGGATTCCACCAAGGAAAGAATGGCCGCCTATAACAAGATTATTCTTGCAGAGGAATGAAAGAGGAAAAATGTCCCATCTTATTCAAAGGCATTTGATGAGATACAAGATCCTTTATCAATAATTGATCAACTCATCGCTCATGTCAATGAACTGATAAAGGATGTTCCCCCATTCTTTTTTGATGCACCTCATGCAACCTATTTAGGAGTACAAGCTAAAGACATAGAGCCCTTGGATTACATACCTTCACATCCTACTCTTGAGGTTTGTTTTTCTATAGATACTAATGTAAGTGAAGAAGAGCAGGGTGATGAAGAGGGTGAGCAGGTCAAACAAACCAATGCTCCTGTGATTGCACAGTATGAGCCCCCTCAAGAGCAGAATATTGTAAGATTTGAGGCATAAAATGAACTATCTGATGATGTGAGGGTTAGGGTTGGACAAAAATTTATTTCTAATTGTGATTTTGCTAAATTTTCTGAATTTAAATCATTTGTTTATGAATATAAAGGTAGAAAAATGAGACAGCAGATACAGGATATCACTCTTGAACATGAGGCAACCGCTCTAGAGGAATTAAAAAGGGAGGTAGAAAAGGAAAGGGAGTCCATCACTCCTGAAAGAGGTAGGGAATTGCTTCAAGAAGCTGGAGTGTTGCTCCTACTATGGTGGGATATTAGCTCTTCAATTGTATTTGATAGCTTCAAAAAAAGAGGGGATACGACAATGAACTTAACAAAAGAAGCAAGTGACAAAATGTATTCAGGATTTGGGTACAACTCAGATGAAGCCACCTTGCTTATTTGGTCACTATATTCCCATGATAAAAGACCTGCTATAATTAGTAATCCAAACCAAGTGTTTGGTCATCTCTTGGTTCAACGAGTAGTGGATACCAACCCTATGGAGACAATAGAATTGAACATAAATGTGGCAAAATTTACCAAAGCACAAATTGAAAATTGATTAACGAAAATGACAAATTGAAGAAGGAGCTAGCCAATTAGAGAGAAAAAACATCTTCCTCCTCCACATCAAAGTTGTACTCCCCATGGCTTGAAAAAGATAAGAGAGTGCTTGATGCATTGGCTGATGCAGCCTACTTGAAGAATTGCCATCTGAAATCCAAGGGGGAATGCAAAGAATTGGAGAAAAAAGTGAAAACCATCAAATATAACATTGTATCTGAAATGATAAAAGAAAGGTTCAATAAAATGATGAAATGTGCTATTGAATATTGAGAAGTATTCAAACAGACACGCATTGCATTGGTGGAGAATGAATGATTGCAGCCTAGAATGATGGAGAAAAAAAAGGAGCTCATAGATAAGAATGCCATGAAAGGACAAATATTGCTGACATATAACAAGTTGGTAGAGTCACATAATGGATATCATAACAGGCTTAGGGAAGATTCCAACTACTTTGATTCAGTTCCACTCCCGACACTTCATTTTGGCATTGGAAATTCGCAAGAATATGATGATTGCAAGGAAGAGGTTGTTGGGCTTCTGACTGTTGTGTTGCAAGAAATAAATGATGAGGTTATGGTTTTACAAAACACTCATAAGCAACTCAAAAAATTAATGTTTATGGAATATGATATGAAAGAGGTGATCTCTAACATGGACACCTATGTTGAACAAGAGTATATCCATCACCTCGCTGCAGTCAATCTATTTATTAGCCAAACTATAGATGTGTCAGAATCAGATCCAACGGGACAACCATCAAATTTAGAGGAAGAACGCCAACCAATAGCATGATGAGTGCCCTATCATGGAGTAGAAGCCTTGAATAGATCTTAGGTGGTTAGTGGTCACAGGCTTCTGCTTGGAGATTAACAGATCGGTGCATTCACCCGCAACATTGTTTTATTTATAATTTGAGTTATGTTTAGTTGTCAAACGACATGAATTTTTGCAAGGGGTTTGTAGCTTGTTGCCTCTCATATATAAGAGAGATCAAGACCCCAATAGGAGATCAATGGATCTTCACATCATTTTTAATTAGACTTTAGAGTAGAAAATAGTAAGAAGATAGATAATAGATTGCACCAATTCGCCCATCCATCTCATATCATAAACTATTTTTATAATGCATATCATTTGAAATTTGAAGATCAATACAATGGAGAAGGTTATACATATTTACTTATTTTCTTTCAAGTTTTCAATTGTTGTGGATTCATATGATTATAAGTTATTAACTTATTTGGTTGTCTCCAAAATGGTTGTTTATGTTATTCAAATTGAGTGTGTGGAAGTACATTTAATTTGTCAATACATTGAATTTGAATTCTTCAAGAATAGGGGTTGTGACCATGAGGTTTTAGATTTATTTATGGACATGATCATTGATCAAGTAGTAATGTGGGCCACAAAATGGATCTTGTCACACAAATCTCTGCAATTTGTGCTAATCATAAAATCAAATGTAGTGTATTTTTGTAGTATGTGGGATGTGGATGAGGTGTAAGTTGGTGGATATTGATCAGGATTTTTAGTCAAAACATAATAGAAGCTAACAGTTCAACATCCATAACTTAGAAGATCTACCAAGAATTAAATATAATGAGCTAACAGTTCAACATCCATAACTTGGAAGCTCTACTAAGAAGTAAATATAATGAGCTAACAGTTCATCACTAGTTCAAATGATAAAACAAATAATACAAAATCCAGATAATTGAACATCATCACATTATTGAAGTCCGAATTTGAGCTTTTTAATTGAATTTCAGATGAAGGAGTACATATTAGCACTGGCAATGCAAAATCTTGCCAATGCCCAAAGACAAGTCTGCACAGAGCTGAGTTGGAACTTTGAAACTCATATTATCAAAGATTGAAAATAATAAATCAAGTCACTATATCAAATTTTCTAGAAACTTCCACTCATCAAGTGGTGGAATTTCCATTTTCTCTAACTGATGTTGTTTGACTTGAATTTTTGTTAACATTTCATGATTGTAATTGGAAATGGAACTTGTCTTGAATTCTTCAGTCAATTTTGCATTCAAGGTTATCGTTGTTCTGCTGGAATCCAAATAGTTCACATCTAGGTTCTGAGGAAAATGGTCCAACTCCAAATCAATCTTCCTTGCACCTTCCATCTTCTTTCTGAAACCATCATTTCCAATGAATCGCTCATTTGTGTCAAAAGCCTCTGGAAAACCAAGCTCTATGAAGTTCCTTACCTTTTCATCCACCACCTTCATCTTTTCTGCAACCAAATCCAAATATTCCTTCATTCCATAAATTCTCAAACACTTTTCAATGATAGATGACAACTTCATTGAGGTTTCAATCCAATTAGTAATCCCTTTTGATTTCAGATCATTTTCACTGGCTTTGTAAACTGTTTGTAGAACTTGATTTGCAGATTCCTCTAATTCCAACACCTTTTTGTTGTCCACTAAATATTTGTTGAGCTTCTTATAATGTTGTTTGATAGCATCAATCAATTCAAACATGTCACACAAATGATCAAACCTCTGTATTATTTCATCCCGGATCTTTTGTTTCATATGCCTCACTGTATCTCTAAAAAATGTAGATAACTTATTTTGAGAAGACTTAATTTCTTCTTTTTCTTCCGTCAGTTGTGTCTCCAATCTTTCATTTGTTTTTCTTTGTTTCTCCAATTTTTGTTCCCACTGTGCATTTCCATTCGCAATGCTTATCCTAATTTTTCTGAAGTGGATTTTTCCTCATCATATTTCTTGTTTCTCTCATCTAGCCTTCACTTCAGGTCATTCACTTCTCTCTCATTTGATTTATCCTCTTTACTTGCTGATGTAGAGGTAGATTTTATTATTCTTTTTTCTAATTCATTGCTCTTGGTATCTGTTGCTTTCCTCTTTTCTTTCTCACTTGCTAGGTCTTCATATAACTTTTCTATTTGGGTCTGCAACCTTTTATTCTATTTATCTTTCTTTAGCAATGATGTGTACACCAATTCATTGTTCTTATTTGATACATTAATTTTGTCAGTATTTTTTAGGCCAGAAAAATCCAATTGAAAATTGGTTACTTGGTATTCAGATCGACCCATCTAATTTGTTGGTTTGTTTTGAACTGTGGGAACAACAATTGTGTACTCCATGATTTCTTTATTTGTGTCAAATGTGGGTAATACCATGGTTGTTGCAGGCTCTAAAGTTACAGCAGATGCACTCTCCATCAATTGCTTCTTTTCTTTTTTATTCAAGTTTGATTTCTTTTTAAACTCTTCAATGAAATCATAACCTAGGGAGGCAGGAACAATGGATTGCTTGAATGGCAAAGGAATGGGAGTACTTGTAGTTTCTAATGATTTCGCACCCACAGTAACTAGAATTGGGGGAGTGTCTGGAAATAACTCCTTTGTGGTACTGGTGGATCCACTAATAGTGTGACTTGGACCTATCAAAATCCTTTGCCTCTTTTGATTGCCTTGATCACCTGGTGTTTTTGTGGTATCTTTTATTGTTTTCCCCTTAATATTGTGTATAATTTTTCGGTGTAGCACATGTTGACCACTACTAGTACTACTACCCATACCATCGCCACCAATGGCACTCTTAGTTGCACTAAGTTGTCCACCAAGGGCATGTCCTAGTTGTGATTGTATCTGACCATGAGGATGAGGATTAGAAGCTCTAACAAATTGAGTTTGACTTGTGTGCCCTTGGTCTACATTTTCACCTCCATGCCCAAGGCCAGATTTATCACTTGTTTTTCTATGCTCAACACCTGGTATTGTCCAAGGGCCTTGTCCTTTGGACCCCAAAGGACCACCATAACCATTTTTTTAAAGTATGGTTGCTCCTAAAGTGTATGTTGAAGCATATTCTTCTTTTGCAGCCTCACTTAAACCAGGTTCTTTGTTCTTATTCTTCCCTATCAATATCATCATTGGATCCATCATCAAATTCATCACTTCCTTTGCTTCCACGTTGATCAGGATGCTCTATATTCCATAATTTCCTAAACCCTTTGTATTCTTCATTAGCTCCATACTCTGCAAGAGCTCTTGGATCACCTAGGTCCTTCCTCATAGACCAAAAGGCAATAATTTTTTATCGTGACCAATTTTTATCTATAACTTCCTTCTCTAGAGAACCTGGAATTTTTACTCTACTAGATGGTTTATCACTTTTTTCATAAAAATTGTTGTATGTCTTGCTTGTCTTTCGATGCAATTCCATAATTTCTACTGACAATTGTTCAAAATAAATACCATTCTCAGCAGCACTTTTCTCCATTGCTATTTTGACCTCATCCCAAAAATCCTTGTTTCTCAAGTTTTCAAGCAAGCGTTTACTTTGATGTTGAATTGTATTTGCAGCATTCCTATTGGCCACAATCATTGATTTAAAGATATCACATGGATCATATTGCCAGTGATAGATAGCATCAAAGTCAAAAATAAATAAAAAGATTATGTGCCACACTAAATGCTTTTCTCTCAAATGTGAACCCTCCACATGAAAAAGGTAAAGAAGGAAATAAGGTCTTCTTTTGCTGACTAAGAAAGTGTAGTTCATCAACATTGTGCACCTGCCTTACATATTCCAATGCAAAAACCCTTTATGTCACATGTATTGGAAGTTTGTATGGTTGTACTCCCGATCCATAAAATCTTAGCACAATATATTCTTCCATTAAGTACTAATCAACCAATTGTATTTATTTTCCTAGTTGCATGCATTTTCTACATGACATAGGCAATCTAGGCATTGGAGTATTTGTAATTACTTGATGCAATGGAGCCAAAAAATTAGTCTACAAAATGACTATAGTTCCTTTGAGAATCATGCATCCTTATCTCAGTGGTCCATTCATATACTGGAGCCATTTTGTTTTCCTCTGCATTACTACAGGGCTGAATCTAAAGCTTGTTGGTCTAAAACATTCCTCTAAATTTGAATAGAAAAAGATAGCACAAGTAGGTTGTGAACCTAAATGTCTTCGTGGAACCTGCTTTAATCATTAAAAATTGTTTATGCATGGATTCTACAATGTGTTGAGTATAATTATATTTGACATGTTCATCAGCATAATGGATATTATATACCATTTCAAGGAGGCTTGCACCCACTTCCAAATTGCTATCCAGACCGAGGAAATTTTTTAGCATGGAAATAGTATCCTGAACCCATGGTTTAAAAATATCCAAATTATAAGGAGGCTTATGATCACCTTTCAATTTTTTTCTATCCTTAACTATTTTATTTAAGAAATAATTTTTCAGCCTTTCTTCCACTGCTTCATAATCACTAGCAAGATTTTCTAGATCAATGTGGTGGTTTCTAAATTCTTCGGTTGTAAACCCCAACACTTGTCCAAGTTCTACAGCATTAATGGATAAAAATTACTCTTGGTTATCTTTATTAACAATTGTTCTTTTCTTATCATCATAATTTTTGGCACAGACCATGATAAATTATGGGCAAGTGAAAAATTCATGTAATATCATGCACCCTAATCCAATTACCCACGGTGCATTGATTCCAATTTCCAAGCTTCTGCTGTTGAAAACTTACTACAAATGTAACTCTAAAAATAAATGCATGATTCCAAGCTTCTACTGGTGACAACATAATACAAATGTGGCTCTGAAAATAAATTCATGATTCCAAGCTTTTGCTGGTGGATTTGCCAACCATGCTGGGGAAATGGGAGTTGTGAAGATACAAAATGTTCTTATCCCCTTCGAAAACCAAAGTCATACATAAGATGTAATACAAATGTCTCTTTGAAAATAAATGCATGGGGCTTGCCTGGCCAGCCATGTTGGGGAAATGGGAGTTGTTAGAATACAAGAGGAGAAGCAAATCTACTCCCATCTTTTGCATGCAGCTTCCATGTAGTGGTATATAACTTACCTCCATCGGAGCTCTTCATCCTGGTTCAAAACTTGTCTAAGAATTCAGGTTAACCAAATCAACTTCTTTCCAATTCCACCCATTTTGAACTTGAAGGAAATTTGTCTTTTACTGATTACTCTATAGCTACATAACTGTAGGTAGGAGAATTTACAGTATCCCCAATACTACATCATCTTCTTCGTGAATCCTTATTAACCCTAGAAAATAAAAACCCTTATGGCACTATCCACGATCCATTGAATCACTAATACTATCCCTATTTATGGGCCACTAGTACCGCTACCAGCCTGTATAATTAAAATGTTCAATTTGATTGATGTTTGGCCACATGCGAACTATACCTCAAGTTGACAAGCTGTCAAAATCATTGATTCACCAGTACCACTCAAAGTTCAAACGATATGAAATCATTACAAATCTTGTTATATTAAAGCTATGAGTTGTCCAAGAAATTGCTTCGGATGTTCATATCATATATGGCATTAATCGCCGCCACTGCCACTTCGAACCACACTTTCTTCAAAAATATTGAGAATTTCAATTAAATGAAATGTACAACATCGAGGCATTGAAAAGATTGAATGAATGATGAGAGATGGGCCTTTATCTCACCAAATGTCTGCATCTAACGATTATAGTGTTATTTCAGACGTTTCAATTTGTAAGTCAAATGCTTCAGAGATTTACTTTTGGAATGCAACTCTTTTTTCTTGTTGGTGTACAGATTTGTCACTTTAACCATGAAAGTAGATGCAAAATATTTTTAAAAAAATGACGCAAAGTCCATTTTTCTGATAATCAGTAAAGAAAAGCAATATTTTCTCTTTTAACAAATGAATTAATCTTAACACAATGTCACAAAGATGAGAAAATATGCATTCTGAATCTGACCTAACAGATAAACATTAAACAATTATCATGAAGAAACACAATTCATTCATAATTAAAAGGAAGCATTAATAAATACATAGATTTAGAAATATATTCTTTTATCTCTCTAATGCCAAAAATGTGGTTTCACAGACCTATCACCCCACACCCTCTACAATCAAAATTCAAAAAGCACTCAAAAATTGAAACTACGCCCCCTTATCATTACGTGCCACAAATTCACAATTCATAAAAGGATTCATGCATTTTGTTAAACTGTTGGAGGTTTTAGGACTCTATACAGTTCTAACTACATTTCCATAACTAAATTATGAAATTCAGCGCTTTCTTCTTCTTCTTCTAAAATGAAAATCACCCTGTTGTACTCGGCATAGCTGGTTTTCTCTTTCCACGCCACTAAACGTAGCTGGGAAATGATGGCGAGTTGCTCTTCTTCAGGCCAATTCAAATTTTGTTGCATGACAGCCATAGGTTCATCTTCCCATACCCTGATATTGGTTGGAAGTACCATTTTGAGAAAACTTTGAGTATGGAGTTCAAAATGCTGCCACCTTTCCTTATATGCAAGCTCACTTAACTTTACCAGCAGGATGTGACAATGTGCTACTATATCCATTTCTCCAACCACCTTATGTAATATCTATTCTTTCAGAGGATTTAAAAGATTATGTTAAACCTATCTAGTTGGTGTTTGATAGAATTTGAGAAGACATCCCTTAATGGCACCGTACAATTCATTAAATGAGTTGACACTTCGAAAGTTGTGCATCTCGCCGAGGTCGCCCAATCATTGAGAAACATAACTTTATAACTATTTGTACGGTAATAAAATCTCAACCATTGATTTCTAGAAATCTAATTATTCTAGTGTTATTTCGAAGGTTTCAAATCGCAAGTCTAGTGCTTTAGAGATTTACTTCTGGAATGCAACTACAATCGTCCATCGAACATTCTTCGAATGACCCCTATGATTTTTCGTTGGCATATCTATTTATTTCACCACTGTACTTTTTTATTATTTTGAGATTCTTTTTAATTCGCCAATGAAAATATATTTTTTTCTTTGAAAAAAGGTTTTAATCGCCTATGGAAAACAAATTCTGGTTTGAAAAACAGTTTTAATCGCCAATGAAAAATATTTTATTCGATTAAAAAAATTTGCAATTCGCCAAGATTTTCCATGAATTACCATGAATTACCATGGATTATAAAAGATTCGCCAATTGGGATTTTTTTTCCCAAAAACTGAAAAAAATCGCCAATAAAAATAATATTTTTCATCGGGAAGTATATAGTATTCCCCAAGATTTTACACCTGTGCCGAGGGGGGGGTTTCTTAAATTTTTCCCTGGGTATCACTGCCTTATGAATGAATTTCATATCATTTAATATTATATGAAGGAATTCATTTATGTGATTGGATGAATATTGTATTAATATTCTAACTTTGGAGATGCATTATGTATACTGCATATTTTGTGAACAGTTGATTATCGTGTGCAACTGTTAGTGGTTGTGGGAATATGTTCAATTCCTCTAGGTGGAGGGGGAGTATCACTCAGGAGAAGGTCTTGGTCAGGTAACTAGTAACATAACCTATCTGAGTGTATTCACACACTCACAAAAAATTGATTGATTTAGGTTATCATGTGAGAAGTAGGTAAGTCATCCTTAGCATAATGTGTTTGCATTGGTAAGGGTCTTGATTACTATTGAATTCATGCTTGGATGATGTTTATTTGTTTGATCTTGTGCATCCTTCCTTATCCTACTATGCTTGTGTGTGTGGTTGAATGAGTGTTGGGATATACGCATATTCCAACATACGTGTACAATGGATATAATGGGATGTCCATACGAGTATGATGACATATGTATAGATATGCATATATGTATATAAATTGTTATTATGATATTAGTGTGGATATAATCATGTGGTCATGATCACTTGGTTATCGAATGGATCACTTGAATATCATGTTGATATATAGTGTATATATATATATATGTGTGTGTATATATACAATACACACACAAGCGTACATGCTTAATAGAGGAGTGTGTATATATATACATACATATATATGTAATATACTGTTATTATTATGTGAATGTTAACTTGTTTGTATTCATTTGAATATTGAATGGATACATACTTGACTTGGTGTATATATATATATGTGTGTGTGTGTGTGTGTTTTTATATACTTATTGATTGGGAAATTATAAAAATTGAATAAATATGATTATATTGATGTATTAGACAGCACCTGATACTTTTGATAAATTTGATGGGATATATATATGTACATATACATAAGGAACATGTCAAATTTATATATATACATGAATATATAATAAATATATATAAGATATATACCCTATCCTTAGAAGCATACCATTAGTCGTTGGAAGGCGTATATAGTGTTGTAATAAACTAAGCACATGGAAATACGCTTAAGCCACGTGGAATGTATGGACTTTATTAACCTAACATAATGCATAGCAAGGTACTTTAAAAAAAATCACTTATAAAGTGATATTCAAGTGATGAGTGTTGGGACTCAATGGCACGTATGAGTGAGCCTGCTACGCATAGAATAGGACTATGCTTTGAAGGAAATTTATACATGAACATATGATATTTGCTTTGAGATAGACTATCTAAAGCAATGAATTTCAGATGATTTATAATGCTATATATATGGATTTTGAATTCGATTATCTTGAACAACTTAGAGACCAACTTTGTGATAGTTATGATTGTATTCTTTGGACCGCATTTTATGCTCTTGTTGTCATCAAAAGAAGATTTTGTGATCTGCAAACTTAACACAACCATTAAGTCGATGTTCAATAAGAGAATAGGTTGACGCCTTTTTATGAGGAAACCATGGACTTAGTAAATTAAATTACCATGTTATTTTGCAATGATCAATAGCTATAAAATCATGTTAACATATCAGTGACTATGTCAAGCCACTCATTTTATGTCAAGCCAATTTAAATGAGTGAATCAACACATATATCATGACTTGGTTGATACTTTAACTTGATGGAACAAATTTTTTATTAACGGTTTCTCTAAGGAAGAAAATCACGCCATCTTGAGAATGCATAATAATGCTTGGCACCACCTTTGAATTCTTTAACCTATAGATGACTATTTTGAGATGCAAATCAAATTTTATCATATGCAGATTTGAATTGGTCTCTATTTGTTGTCATTTAGCTAAGTCGATCTGTAGTTGTTTAAGCTAATTATATGCTTTCACATTCTCCACCTTTCGAGTTGAGTGAAAGGTGTTGTTATGCATGATTTCTATTGTCAAAATCATGCCTAAACTATAGGTAGGTTTGTTACTAGCTTGTTGTATAAATAGAGGAGTAAGTTCATATGTTTGGACGCATTCCTTATACAAGTATTAAACATTATTCTATGCATTATTCCTTGAGAAAGTTTTGTAACTTATTTAAATTTTGCATGCAATATTATTCCTACAGTGAGGGAGATCCTTGAGTGTTGAGAGAGTTTAATTATCTTTCAATAAGAAGCATTTTCCAACTTGAGAGTTAAGGGTTGTGAGAATTTTTTGGAGGATCGATATCAAGATAGTTGTTGTTCTAGAAGTGTTGTGTTTCTAGCCAGCTGATTGAAAATCTTATCATAGGCATGAGAATATTCTAATTTTGTTTGTTCTATTTTCAAATGAGTTATGTCTTGATTGGTTAAACTAGTCTTTGTTGTTACTTGCATATAGGGAAAAGTATTATTTGCTTTGAAAGAAAAGTTGAAACCATTTACCTTGTTTGTGCACTTTTTTTAATTACTCCATAATAGGAGGATTATGTTTATCATAAGTATTACATACTAGATATGAATAAACATGAGAAGAATAAGGCTTATTCATAGCTTAAATCCTTTTAATCAAAGAGGGGATACTCTTGAATAGAATCGTCTATTATTATGACAATTCTTCGATTGAGGCCATGCATTGTGTTTGTATTTACTCCATGATAGGAGGGATGTTTGTAATAGGTATTATTATTATACAAGATATGATTAGACATGGGTAAGAGAGATTTTTTGTCATAGGTATTATTATTATGTTGGTTATGACCAAGCATAGACAAGCTTAAGGATTCACTCATAACTAGATATTTAATTATGCTAGTTGGCTAGTAGGTTACTCCTGGGATTGTTATCTAGTGAAGGGAGGGAACTAGTACTTTTCTTTATGAGTTTTATTTCATTAGGTTTTTTAAGTAATAGGTTATCCTGGGGAGTAGCTTGCCCATGGAGAGGGATTGCCTAAGCATAGATATAATGGTCTTAAGTCAAAAGAGCTTGCCATAGTGTAGATGAATGGTGGACCATCGCTTGATTATATTGAGTCAGAACACTTTTTCCAAAGTAGTGTGATGCCCAAGACTCCACTGTTAGTTTACCGTGTCCATTTAAATGCATGAGGGATACCTAGCGTATGTTATAAATCCTAGTCATGTAGGGCACATCACTAAGCTCGGAGTGGTATGTCATATGGGGTTACCCAACCAGTACCTTCATCAAAGGGAAGGGTCATTTATCATTGATAGATGTGCGGGGGAGTGCATATGAATCCATGGTTGGAAAAAAAGAACTTGAGTGATGCTTATCCTCCTCGGTAGGTGACAGAAGATGAATGTTTTGAAAGGAAGAATCTTGGACCATCTATATGTTATGCTTTGAAGCTCGGTGGAGATGTGTTTGTAATAGTGTACATTCTTGGAATATTGTAATTTATGAAATTATAATATTGGAATGGAATCTCTATTGAATATTGTCTAACATCTTTGTTCAATATGATATCTATGTTTTGGAAGATTTGTATAATTACTTTGGATTACAATGAAAAATTAGAATTGTGTTATTTCAATTATGCATGTAATTTACATTATTGGAAGAAAAAAAATTATTGTTACGTCATGGCATCGTGTTTTATTCACTTAAGGTGAAAACATTTGAAATTTTACTATGAAGAACAGTAGGGTTTTTGCATGTGGTATCATAGCTACTAGGTTCAACACTAGAACCTATGAGCTCATTACGTAAGTGTTATGTAAACCTTATTGGAGATAATGGTTGAAGTGTTCCTACGCCAAGATGGCAAGAGAAGGAACATGGGTAAAATTAAAAGGAAGATGATATTCCTAGAAACTTGTTTAAGTTTGGGACTAGTTAAGAGTCATCCCTGGATTGGAAACTCCTAAACTAAAAAATTATGGTTATATCCCCTTGGATTGCAGAAGATTATGCAATTAGGTTATGTAGGAAGGTTAGGAAGAATAACCAATATATACCTTCATTCTATGAATTAGATATAAAATTTTGAGGGATAAATAATATTGAGAGAATATTCCTTATTGATAGGAACCTATAGCTTCAAAGATTTAAGGATTCTTGGATTTAGTAAGAATACTATGAATCTATGAGTATGCATTGATTGGCATAATATGGATCAAAGTTGAAAGTAAAAGAAGGGGGTATCTAAGAGGTTGGATAACTCTTGACTTGAATCTAATTTTTGTGCAAGGATAGGAACTTGTAAGAAAATAAATATTACCTTAAGAATAAGGGAAAAGACCAAAATAGTTAGAAAAGAAGTAATCAACGAATTGGACATAGTTCCACCAACCAAAATGTAAGAAAAAAATTTGGATTTTTGATTAAGATGAGGAAAATGGAACCAAACAACCTTGGTATCTCTAAATTTTATGAGAGAATAAGTTACCAAAAGTTGGAACAAAGACACTTGGAAGGGTGAGTGTGAGAAAGAAGTTTGAAAAGGTAAATCATATTGATCTAAAAAAGGTTTGGATAGTACATAGATGGGTTGGAGTATAAGTAGAACTCACCAACGTGTCAACAAAAACCAACATATGTTAGAGGTTCCAAAAAGAAACGTAATGCAATATGATGTTATGTGTCAAATAAATAGAAGTTGTAAGGAAACAACGCTTTAAGTTGAAAAGTACATAAAAAAAAGAGGCTTTATGAGTATGGATATCCCTCCACAAAGAGGGTATTGGAAAGAGAATTGGAATAATAGAGAGCCTCTTAGCTTGTAAAGTTGTTAGTTGTTCAATATGTCTCTTCATCGATGATCCAATTATTGAATCTATGAGATTGAAATCAATGTTGAATCTAACTTTGGGAAAAAGTATATTCAAGGTAAGCCATTGAGGCAAGAAAAAGGCAATAGAAATCAAACAACAAGGAATGAAAAATCATTTCACAAAAGAAAATATTTACTAGGTGTTCAACTTCAAGTTGAATAAATGTTGTGAAAAAACTAAAGGGCGGAAGAAAGAGAGTGGATTGACTTGGATTACCCAACATTAAACATGGATATGTTTTCAATTGGGAAGAACTTTGAATTCTTAGTAAGTCGTGATGATAATTAATTCATGTACTTCATGACCACAAGGATAAGGTATTGGAATTTTGGTGAAAAATAGTGGAAAGGTCAAGAGTTGTGACCTATTACCACACCATACCTTGCATACATATTGATTGTAGAATCAATTACTATTATCATTGATACCTTAAGGAAAAAGATAGGTGGATAATTTGGTCGTGAAGGGGAAGATCATTATCTATGGTATAGACAAGGGAAGATCTAGATTACTTGTGATTTGTAAGAAAGTGTCTTACTACCCCTATTGTCTTATAGGTAATAGCTATGTTGTTCTGATCTTAGATAGTTAGACTATGTGTATAGTAAGAGATATATCAATGTCATGAAGCAACTTGGAATTATTATCTAATTGTGATAGAAAACCTTGGGAAAGATAGGGTTAGCATTGCAAAAGTAAAGGTATGAAAGATACGATGTGACATTATGTGAACCACATTAAAATATCTTTACTGGAATGATTATTTTATCATACCTTATACTCAAATGAAACCCTAGGTTAGAATAACCTATTTGGGATGAAGAGTTCATTTGATTAAAGAGAGAAACCTTAGGTTAAGTTTTACCTATTGGGTTGGAATATGCATGGGACTACTAGATAACACCTTTAGGTTAGGAAAAACTTATTTGGGTGAGTTTTACATTTATTCTTGATTGGAACATATAGGGTTAGAGTAACATATATAATCAGACTAGCCATTGGCTAATGACTTGATCTAATGATTATGGTATACTGATATTGAGACTCACCTATATGATTGTAGACATGTGAAATTCAATTAACACCTATCACACATCTCAAACAACATCAAATAGCATCAAAAAACATCAAAAAATATTGAACATTATCTCTAAACACCCTGTAACATCTCAAAATGACTCAAAATGGTCCTGTAACGTCTCAAAATGACTCAAAATTATCCTGTAACATCTCAAAATGAATCGAAATTATCCTATAACATCTCAAAATGACTCGAAATTGTCCTATAGCATCTTGGAATGACTCAGAATCATCTTGTAACATCTTGGAATGACACAAAATTGGCCTGTAACATCTCGAAATGACTCTTAATTGTCCCATAACATCTCAAAATGACTCAAAAAAATTCCTATAACATCTTGAAATGAGTCAAAATTTTCCTAAAACATCCTGTAACATCTTGAAACCATCATGTAATGTCTCAGATCATCTTTGAATCATCTCGCAACATTCTCACATCACACCACATCAAAAACCCTAATTCCTCTATTAATTGAATAATACAACATTATTTAATTAATTTACTTTTTCATCATTTTGGACAAATTAAATAACCTTCATTTATTTAATAAAGTCCTAAAAATCCTAATTTTGTTATTGATTAAATAAAACAATATTATTTGATTAATTCATGTTTCATCATTTCGACCAATTAAATAAATCACATTTATTTAATAAAGTTCTAATCTCACATCATTTCATCTTGATTGATTAAATAATGTCAATTATTTAATTATATCACTAAATCAACTTATTTCCCTAAGTGGATTAAATTATTAAATCACAATAATTTAATTATGACACTTTCCCTCCAAATTTTGAATAATTAAATCAAACTATTCAAATTAATTATCAAAAATTAAATCAAGCTAATGCAACTTTGTTTGCAAAAGTCAAACTTGATTTGCACATTCAACTCCAAAAAGGAATTAATTAATTAATTATCAATTAATTAATATTCCTCACCGTCTTTTTGATTGAGTAAATTAAGATTGTTGACTAAGAAATCTAATTTGTTAACTGATCAATCTTAATTGTTGACTGGGCAATCTAATTTGTTAACTGATCAAAGACATTCCTAACTAAGCCATAAAATTCCTAACTAAGCTATCAAAATCCTGATTGATCAATCTAAATCTTGACTAATCAATCTACATCCTTGACTGGTCAATCTATTTCTCAATCACCCAAATTGTACAATCAATTTTGCACAATCTTATCATGTGTAAATCCTCTCAACACACTCTGAGCGTTGATTAAGATATTCTTCGACACGATCCTGATCGTCCATTTTGAATTTCATTTTTTATATAACAAACCCCTTTCCTCACAAATAAAGATCGGAGAATCAACATACATTGAGCAACGAAGTATTTTCAAGATCACCATTGATAGAGCTTCACCGTTTTCTTCGATCAACCAACCAAAACAATCACTCATCAAGATTTTTCACATGAACTTTGGAGGCTTCATAGTGATAATCAGGTGAATACACTCCACTACGAGATGGTAAGACTATGTTATTCTTGTACGTTCATTTTTGTAGTCATATATTCATGTATACATGTTAGAATAACTTAGTTTCATTTTGTATGTGTAGGTTTAGATCTTAGATTAATATGTTTAATATTAGTTTAGATGCTTAGATTTAACATGTTTTTGATCCCTCTTTCGGTCTAACGTTCTCCCCCTCACATATTTTGGCACGCCTGGTGGGACCCTTGTCCCCTCCTCTAACATCCATTTAAGACATTTTTTAAGCTGGAGGTCCTAAAAATGCACTTGACAGAGTTTTCACGCACTACTCAGAAAACCTGTGCGCTTGACTGTCAAGAAAACTATTCTATTGACTTAAAATTGCACTATTGACATGGGAATAGCACTATTGCACTAAGAACTATGCTATTGCTTGAAGACCTGTGTGCTTTCTTTTGACAATGTTAGCTTTTTCTATCTGATTTGAGCATCTATTTCTGGAACTGAGCAGTTGCATTTTTTTTTTGAGCAGTTGCTTTGATAGACAAGTGCACGGATCTTGCACTATTGTAATGGTATTTTCCACTAATGTTTTCTTTTTTTTGGATGTGTAAACAAGTATTAACAGATTTCATGCAGGATTCAAGTAACATTAACACGTTGGTTGTAGGGAAGATGATCGGTCCCAGATTTTTAGATCTACAATCTATTTTTTTATTAAATTAGGAATCTGAATTTGGTGCTCTAAAACGAACAAACACAAGCTCACATTTTATTTGGTGTTTAAAAATTGAACAAATTCATGCTTTCTTAACTTAGGAATCTGAATTTGGTGCTCTAAAATAAATAAACACAAACTCACATTTGATTTAGTGTTTAAAATTGAACCAATTTCATGTTTTCTTAATTTAGGAATTCTCATTTTGGTGCTCATAAAAAGAACAAAAATAGAAAAAAAACACTTCAATTTTGGGATCTAAAATGAACCAATTTCTTATTTTCTTAACTTAGGAACTTTAAATTTGGTGCATAAAAAAGAGCGCAAATGATTTCCATTTTTTGATGCACGCACGATTTACATTTGTTGACCAATTAGAGGTTGGGACTGTTTTCTTAGAAACACCAAAATTTGGAGCTTAAAATGAACAAGTTATTTATTTCGTATTGCACCATTGCTATCTTTAACTGATATCTTGATTACTTCCTATTGGTGCAAGTAAAAAGAACAATTTGTTTATGTTATTCAAATATTTATGGGGATAACACCACTCGAGGTGTTTAAAAGGAATCAATTTGTTATGGATTATTCATTGTGCATTCATTGATTGTAAAAGTTGAAGTGTTTTATCTTCTCCCCTCGCACCTTTTGGTGATCTTAGGTGAGCGAAAGAACATTTTTTGAGCATTGCACTTTATTTTTAATTTTACCTTAAAGAGGGAGCTTGCCTTGAGATACATCCTGCGCTAGAGAACTCATTGCAAGGTCTCGAAGCACGTTTACTAGTGGGCTATATTAATGGTTGTGAAATCAAAACAAAGTAGCTTCAAGTCATTCTGACAACAAACTGCACCTAATCCCATGCCTTAAGTGGAACGGGAATGGTTAAAGAGCCTTAAGTGGCCAATGGGTGAGTGTTGGATTTCCGCGTTCACAGTTATCACTAAGAACCAATTTTTTTTAGAGGCCACCCTATTATCCAAAAACATTCTCTAAAAGTGGTGCATTGGAATTTACTTCCAATAAGTTACTTTCCATTTCCAACTACATGCCCGTACCATAATTTGCATGTAAAACAATCTCTGCGAAGCATGAGGAAAGCCTACCTAAGAGAATGGTTTATATCCCCTAGGGTTGTAATTGTTGGTTTATGTTAAACTTACCCATTACATTCAAAATAATTTGACATCAAATTATGTGATTGAATTAAATAAAAAGAACACATTCAAAACAAAAATTGAACGAGATGGTTGAACCACAAACCCTTTCATTTAGTGCATACTTGTAAAAGAAGCCTTATGTTTGCACCCCTTTGAATGGACATTTCCTTAAAGGTTTCCAAACATTTTGGATTTGATTTTAGTTTACATTATTCAAATTAAACATTTGGGAACTATGGCTTGGGTGTTTTTATTTCACAACCTAAGTTATATACATGAAGGTCACATAATTCCATGCTTGTTGAGTCAGTCCAATTGTTGTCTTATCACTTGCAATACTTCAAACACAGAGAAAAATTTGAGAGAAATTTGTCTATAAGATCATTGTTTGAACCAAAACAATTGGAAATCCAGAAGGTCAGATAGTCTCACATCCATTTTTTCCATCCTACCTATTTGAAATCAAAATCAAACAAACCATTAAAGTCATTCCTCCACCCAGACATCCATGATATCAATAGTTACTTGGGACTCGCAGATAGTACAAGTAAGCTTTCCTGAAACATATCCTCTAGACAAGGAAGTGGGATATAGACATTAGTTCTTTGACATTTTGATTTCCAAGAAGTAGTATCATTCCAAAACAACACTCAAACCCTAGGGTCTTGAGCTTCACAACAACCATCCCATAACACCATCAAACTTTATGACCATCTAGTGACCAATTGCCCTAGTTCAACAACTAGATCTTGTAGCACCAATCCTTTAGTCTAGTCTCACATATATCAAAGGTGAACAAACTAACATCATAAGTAGCTTAAGAACCTTCGTTTTTTAGAAGAATGAAACACCCCGCTAGTTTCTCCCCACATCAATTGTCTTAGACAAAGAGGAAGAGAAAGTTGACATAGAAGCAGAGAGACACATATTACCACCACCCACATGGCAATAAATATCCCCTTCATGATCTCATGCAAGTTCAAGATCCCTAAGGTAAGGTCCATAGGTCATCATTTCATACTTAGGCATCTTAGTCTAAAATATCTCAAGAAACACCTTTGGGCACTTCACAAAACCAGAACTAGGTTGGTATACAACTTTTACAAATGGGCTTCCAGGAAAAATCTGAACTTGTATTCCTTCTACTATTGTCAAAATCCTGGTCTATTCCAACAGTTCTAGTATCTTACATAATCCATAGGACAACATCGAGTCTTTAGGATTTGAGTCACCTAGAGAGTACACCACTCTCCCACAAGAGACCCAAGTTGTTTATGACAACCACGAGATCACAACATAGGAATAAAATGGAAGCCAACAAGAACAACACTAGTATCCCACCAAAAAACACCACAAATGATGAAAGTGGCCCATGAGGATATCAACCAGGCAACCTTATGATAGGGTATTGAACATCAAAACATCCCTAAAACATGTCGATCTATTACCCAAATCACTCTTATCAAGAGTCACAACATCAAGTAGGGCAACAACATCAAGGGTTTCAAAAACCCCATCAAGGAATAAGTCCAAAACATCAAATTTCCCTAAATAAAAATGAGAGATATTGAGGGAATTAAACAAAATCAAAATCTAATGTATCACCAATGCCATGTGCAAATTCTAATCATTACATATCAACATCTTGACAATCCTCAAACACCTCAATATCCACATCAACAACACTTCCAATATTAGTAGTATCAAGAAGTTTTGTAACACCAAGGTGTACCTCAAGTGCAATATCAAAATGTACGTCAAGTGCAATATCAAAATGTACCTCAAACATAGTATCAAGATGTTCCACAAAATCAAGAGCAAAAGAATCAAGAAAATCCATATAGGAAATATTACCAACCAATAAGGAAATTCACCCCTTTGGGAGAAACTTTAGAGGTAATCATGCACAAACTAGTACAACGGGAACTTATCAAGATCAATGACAGTCCAACTTATAGTGAACCAAGTTTTAAACTCCCTTGGTAGAATCAGTACAAACGATGTAAGTTCCACAAGATCAAGGGTCACCCAACAAACAGATGTGTTACCCTCAAAAACCTCATCCAACACCTCATTGATCAGAGAGAAATATCTATTAAAATGACATTCAAGGGCCATCTACCAAAGACAACAATAATTTATCAACCTCAAAAGTTGAGAACAACGTTCAAGAGCTATCTATCACTTATCACATTGATAATTTCGCTACAATATCTAGTGAGCAAGGGGACATACATCAAGAATTTAATGCCAAGCATGATCAAAATCAATCGCCCAAGTCTAGCAATGATTTAGTCCAAGATATATTGTCATCATCCAACCTCATGGTAATACATATTGATGATCAAGAGACTCTTGATCCAACACTTATACCCAATGCAGAAGATCTAAGCCAAGATTCATTACCCATATGTCCACATTTTGAGGAAATCCAAGGATCCTTTACAAGAAATGCCTTCTTTGAAATTGATCCATGTCAATAATGAAATCTAAAGCATGTCAAAGATAATACCACACAAAGTCAAGATCAAGAATCCCTATCATCAAAATACTATAATGACTTGGCAAATATCTTCCAAGACATCCCATGTTTTCCAAAAGAAGAACAAATCCATATACCGAGCACACATACATCTACCCATGATATTCTTACTCCTAATGGACATGTAGGTGATCTTCATCTAAGACAATAGTCTCATACTCTTGATATCATTACCAAAGAATAAGAGTCTCCTACTCTTAACATCTCTACAAAGGGTCAAGACACAACGAAATCTAGAGACATATTAGAAAGGGATTAGGAAGAGGACTTATACATAAATTGTGAATTAGAAACATCATGTATAGACATATCAGAAGGGGATCATAAAGAAGACTTATATATAAGTTGTGAATCAGAAACATCCTATGAATATATATCAAAAATGAATCATGAGGAATACTTTTGCATGGATAGTAAATTAGAAACACCTCTTGAAGAAGCATTGAAATCTTATATTTCACAAGATCAGGTTGAAGATATCAATCAGGAAGGTATCCCACATATGAAGGAGCCTATTAGTGAGGAAGGTACCATATTTAAGGATCCACAATAGAGAAAAAAAATATTAGCACCTTGTTTCCAAGCTGAGACATATCCAATTACAAATAAACTCTCTCAATGGATTTAGTATCAAGACAAAGGATTAGGCTTACATGAATAGGGTATCCTAGAATTAGTGAAAATTATTGGTAATCCTAAGCATCAAGGTCTTGGTTATTCAAAGTAATCTAAAAATATTAATGATACATCCATAGTACTAGGGACAACTTTATCTAATGTAAGCATCAACATAGAGAGCGTGAAGATTCCTTATGTTGAAATTGATACCAATGCTACAACTAGCCATGTCATGAGTCGTCATTTGCATATATTTCCATCGTCTAATTGGGACCAAGAAAAAAAGAAAAAGCAATATCAAAGAAAGGAACAAGCCATTGAAGTAAAATAATTAGCAAAGAAAAATGGACAAGAAAAATTCAAATGGATACAAAAGAAAAAGCAAGAAAATCATCCCTAACAAACTACATTAGTCAAAGAAACTATGGGGAAAAATTAAAAATGGAAGTTCATCCATCAAATATTTACAGAAATGCAAAAGAAAGCTTCAAGAGTGGCCTACAAAGTATATCAAGACATTGGTCCAAATTGAATCTCCATATCCATCCATCATTGCTCATCATCCCAAGTTTGGAGAGTCAAAGGTTTCAAACTCTCGACCGGTTCATCTAAATATCATATCCCTCAATGCATTTTTCCATCCATGATATCCAAATCTCACATTGACCATGTGTTGGCAACAACTCTTATTAATAAGGACTTTAAGGTCACTCTATCATGATGTGCACATCAATGTAAGGTTAACTCCGGTATCAACAAGGAATATAAGAATTATCAGAGATTGCATTCAAGCGCTTGCATCCTAGAAAAAAACTCCTCCAAGAAGGATATCGTTGGCACATAATGATAGCAATAACAACCATTTCAGCACCAATAGCATCTACATCAACACCACCAAGTGGTCTAAAATGAGGAAACAAATTGTGACCATGATGAAAACCTGGTAAACAAGCATCTTGTGTGACATAAGAAATCAAGAAAAATAGTCAAGAAAAAAATCATCCTCTAGTGAAAACCACTATGGTGGCGCTTTGGACAAGTACCATGGTGAAAACTTGGCAAATAGGCATCATGTGTAGAATCGAGCATCTATGTGTGTCATTTCAGGGGGAAGCATCTCAACTGATCCATAATAAATCCAATCCATTTTTATCCCAATCCAACACATATTGATCTTGAAAAATGTTTGGTGTATACTTTACACTTGCTTATAGAAAACTTCTTGGCATGGGTCCCTATCATTGATCCTATCCTATTCCAATATTGTCTAAGCCATGAAGCATTGTCCAAAGGGAATACTCTATCCAAACATGTTATCTTATCACAAGATAATCCATCACCTACATTGCTAGACATTGGGGGCAAATACTTACATCTTTCTTTAGAAAAAATCTTGATCTATGTCTTCTAACTCATAGTATGATCTAGGCATCATCCCATCAACAAGGTATCCCACCAACACACTATCAAGGCAACCTTCAAAATAGTTCATCCCAACAACAAGGTGTACCACCAATGCACTACCAAGGTAACCTTCAAAGATAACGACAACATGGATTATTTCTTCACTCAAAAATTCTAAGATATTAACAATTTCTAGAACCCCACAGCTTGTTCAAGTAAGCTTTTCTGCAATATATCCTCTAGAAAAACAAGGTGAAATACCAATTCAAGTTTTCAACATCTTACACCCCAGGAAAGAGGGTAAAAATCCATCAACAACAAGGTATACCCGCCAACGCACCACCAAGGTAACCTTCAAGATAATTTGTCACAACAATAAGGTGTACCAAAAATGCACTACCAAGGTGACCTTCAAATATGATGACAACATGAATTATTCCTTCACTCAAAATTATAAGATATCAACAGTTGCTTGAACCCCACAGCTAGTTCAAGTAAGTTTTTTTACAACATATCCTCTAGAAAACACAGTGAAGTATCAACCCAAGCTTTCAACATCTTATACACTAGGCAAAAGGGTACAAATCCAAAAAAAAAATGAGAGAGATAAAAATTACAGAAAAACTAAAAAGAAAGAAAAACAGTAAAGAGAAATAAAACATTCTTTGAGTGAAAACAACTTTGTGGTGCTCCTAGAATAGGTACCATAGTGAAAACCTAGAAAATAGGCACTATGTGTTAATAAAACATGCATCATTATCTATCAACACTTGTTCACAACATCCACCTATCCATTTCATAAAAAATGTATCCAACCATGGTGTGTCACTAATTAAGGTAAGTCATTTTATTGAGGGAAACTTCCTGAAGCTAGTCATAGATTAGATCTTGTGATATTCAATCATTGTCATAAAACAACAAAATTCAAAAACACTAGAAACCAACAAAAGTCAAAAACACTAGAAAACAATAAAAATAAAAAATATGCAAAAAACATCAAAAACAAAACATCGTTGGGTTATACCTTCACTCAAACAGTCTAATATATCAAAATTTCCTTGAACCTCACAGCTAGT